>CM076577.1:993268197-993517969 GCA_034641835.2 Pinus albicaulis | reverse complement strand
AATTAATGAAGTTCAAACAATGCAAAACAACCAACAACCATCGAATTATCAGATTGATGTGGCATCAATTGAAAAAGAAATTTGTGAGGGTTAAACTAAGTTAATATCGAGTTATTCCAAGGGCGCTATCTACCCTAGTCCACAATTTTGCTTGCATCGCTTTTCCTTTTTTTTTTTTCTTTTTTTTTCTTTGTCTTTGCTGAAAATTCATTTAGATTTGATTGTAAGAGTGTTGGAATATATTTATTTAATGGTAGAAATAGATTCATGAAGAATTTATGAGGCACCCAAAAATTTATTGGTGTAATAGGGATTTTTAAATTTTTCTTTCAAATTTTTTCTTTTACTTGAAGCTTTAAATATTTTTTTTATGACCCAAGTAGAAATAATTTGTTTGTTATTAATATATTTTTAATTGTCACACCATACTGGCATTAAAGGAATTACACATCTCTCACTTAATGAAAAATAGGAAGTGTTATATTCAATTACTTTTTATTTATCTTTATATAAAGTTCATGGAAGGTGTTCAATGGAATAATTTATTTATGGCTAAAAGTAGTTTATTTATTTTTAATAATTTTTTAAATATTATATGTCAAATTCACGCTGAGAAAGGAAATCAGAATTATATATTACATCACACTAAGTTGTAAAAATAAATTTTTGAAGGTGTTCATGTTTAGGGTTTCCTCATTACTTCTCATGTTAAAAAGGTCTTTCGGCCTCATTGTAACTCACTCTAGCGTAGGCACATATATGCCTTCACCAAATTGAGTTAAAATGAGACCAAAAGGCCCTTCCATTTTGGCCTCATTGCAACTCACTCTCGCGAAGACAAGTACCTTCCTTCGCCAAAGTGACTTACAATGAGGCTGAAAGGTTGTTTTTTTACATAAAAAACAATGAGGAAACCCTAAACATCCAAAAACATAACCCTAAGATTACAAGTGCCAAAATTCTTGTGGGCTCTATTGGTGTTCATCAACACATCAACTTCCCAAGGTCATAACTTTTGCATACAATACATGTTTGGTGCACTCGATAACTCGTTGGAAAGGTCTATCCAAGAATTACACATTCGACTAACCTGGGCTCTAACCCAGGTCCTTGCCACATTAAAAAAACATCATGTATGGCTTCAAAATGGCCCCATAAATTTTTGACCCAAAAAACTATAGGAAAATTGCCAATATGGAGAACTATTCTTTGAGCTAGTGGAGTATGCAGACGGTGACCGATATCGACCTCGATCAATCACAAAGTGGTCATTGACTAAAGATTTTAATTTTCATTCACAAGTTGGAGGCAACAAATCAATTTTTCATTCAAAACAAATGAATCACCTTTGGTGTTGATGTCATGGGGGATGGGGTCATATGAGAGATGTTTAGTTCATCAATCCATCATTGGAAAGAAAGTTACATGTTGTGTGGAGACACATGGAAGATTTTTTATTATCAATGTCCAAGATGATGCAAAGGTGGAGGAGCATAAATTCAGGATGTAGTTCAAAGCATGAGGAGTTTGAGCACCGAGTGGGAGGACTAGTTCATCATAGAGAAATATATCTAGAAGAAAGATACATTCCAACCAGTTTAACATGACATAAGATCCCATTTCGAAGCCTATATCAAGTCAAAAATGAATAAAAACAAGAAGAACCACTTTTGCAATGGATTCACTGGTAGTGGATCAATATGGGGTGATAATTTTATCTCTATGATGGAGTTGAAGAGTGTGGATCTAGTCTTTGTGTGTTAGGATGAAGTCAAAGTTAACCCAAATGAGATTCGAGTGTGATGGAGTCCATAAAATATGCATTAGAAATTAGAATAAGGAGGATCAACGCAAAGATGTGAAGTAAATGTGATGCATGGTGATGAGATGTAAATGGGCGTAAAAAAATTTGGGCAATTTGTAAAGCATTTTCAATCAGGCAAAGCTCCGAGGATGAGATATTTATCATAGAATTTATAAAAGGAGGTGAATATTGTATTCAACGTCCATCTTAAGGTAGGTGAATCATTTAATTTTTAATGGAAAATTCCATCAACTCTGTGAATAATTTCTTATTGAAAAAATTCATTAAGCAAAAATTTCAAATTAAATTATTTACATTTAATGAAATATTTATGACCAATGTTTCTCGTGTCAAGTTAATTTTTTCACTATTAATTTTCTTGATGTATATTTATTTTCTTTTTGTTTGTCAAGTGGTTTGAGTTCTCCATAGATTACATCAAGTTTCACCAATGGCTTGAGAAACCACGACCTGGGCGCATTGAGGCCGTAAAAAACACTTGGGGATCGCACCCAGCCTGGGCCACACCAACCCTTAACATGGTTGGATTTTTTCCCACTGAGTTTCGAATCGGTTACCTTGAGATCGTGGAGTGACTTAATAGTATATCAATTCACCATCTATTCTACACCCTGTGGACTTCTTGATGTATATTTCATATGCATATTATATTGCAATCTTATTCTTATATGACTGCTTATCATTGTAAACATACATGTGCACATTTCAATGGAAAATGTCAATATAGGTTTGGACACCCTTTGACATTTCTATGAACAATATGAAATAATCAAATTTCATAAGCTACCCCAACATAACTCCCATTTGGGTGACTGATGGAAACATTGTTCATTCAAGTAAAATCAGGGCAATGCAAGACTATAAGAAAAGTATCAAACAAGGATTAAAGGACCAATAAAATTAAGAATTCATAAATTGGAAATATGCATGTAACCACAATCTATTATATATAACCTCATATTTTAAGATAATGCACGTAACTACAAATCATATAATATATTATGGTAAGAGATAAAGGAAATGTACTTAGAAGATATATATTGTTATCTTCTTAAGACAAATATACATGTATTTGTATACGAGATATTATAAATAATAAAGACAACATATTCACTCTAAAAGATATAACAAATACTCTTTAGTGCATTTTATAACAAAAAGCCACCATTTTACGAAAAAATATGAGTTTCAATATCACCTAGAGAGAAAGAGATATTTTTTATTGCCCGAAAAGACACCTTTTATCGCTCAACATGAGATAGATGTGTAATGCCTTTAGTGCTTGATGTGGACTTGATGTCTCCATTAAAAATAACATTAAGAAGGGAAAAAAAAATCAATTTAAGCTATAGATAAAATATTTTAGTGTCCCCTTTAAGTTTTATATATATATATATATATATATATATATATATATATATATATATATATATATATATATACACACACACACACACACACACACACACACACACATCGATCGTACCTCAGATCTATCATGTGTCAAGAGGGATCAAATCCCTAGAGGAGAAAAATTCTTTTGAGATAGAAAAGTTTATACTTTGAGGAATTTAATATCTCTCCACATGATAAATTTAATGTAAGATAGATCAATGCTAGTATAAATTTGATACTAGTTTAAAAACCTTAAAAATATAAATTCATCTTTATTACTTAATTAAAAATAAAAATGTTTATTTAACAAAAATTCTAATGAGAAATGCTATTGTTTGTTGAAGTAAAATCAATTCAATGCAACATTATAATAATACAAATACAAAATATAATGTCAATTTATTTCTAACTATATATTACACTATTTAAATTATATATGTAATAGTGGAGTTTATCAAACATTTAAATGAAGTTCATCACATCAATAAGATGGATGAATATCATGGGCCACCCAATATCATGTGCTTGAAAACTATCCATGTGTAACATTTACATAGATTTGATCACATTAAATATAATGGATGAATACCATGGCCCACAAAATACCATGAGATTGGAAATTATGTATAGTGAAAATATGTTCCCTTCTCTTGAATATAGACAAATATAATTACAAATTAATTTCTTGTATGCTTCAAAATGGGTGAATATGATTCCTTTTGACATATATGATGTGGCTATTTATAACCAAAAAATAATAATGAGATTTTTAAATAAGGAAAAATATGAGATACTTAAATAATATAAAATATTTTCCAAATTTCAAAATAATATTTGGAAAATAAAATCTTTTGGCTATATTTTACTCCTAAAAAATGCCTTTTTTTGAATACTTCTTGTATATGATATGAAATGGTTTGATTGTGCAAGTGGTGCATGATCAATTGTACTCTAGATCCTAAACATTTTGGTCCAAATTGTAAAAGTTGATTTTCTTAGGTGTTTTGTAATATCTTATCAGTCAAACTTACATAGATTAATGTGGTAGCACATGTAATCATGTAGTGTGTATCTCTCATATATGTATAGTGTGAATGTGATATATGTATAATGTGAATGTGACATCAAGTTATGGAATTAACCACTCAAATAAATATGAGAATGACAAATGGACTCATATCTTAGGTTGATGTAGAATTAAATAAGTTAAAATTTGATTTAAAAGAAATATAAGATGTCGCAATCACACAATTTGAAAAAGTATGAAATCAAGTTATAATTTATAGAGAGTTTAAGATATTAATAGATTATATAGATGAGAATAATTATGATAAAACTAATGAATACAACTAATTGAACTCCTTTATCTTGATAAATAGATTTATTTTTTCTTGACATCAATAATAAATTTTATACATATAAATAAAAGAAAAAAAATCCCAGAGTGAGGAAACACAAATGAAGACATATATATATATAATCTTCAATGCAACCAAAAAAATAAAATAATTCATGATAGTGCATGTAGAAATATTATGGCAAAAATGAAATTCAAATGGTGGTCGACAATGAAATTAAAAGTTTGTGAGTTGTTGTAACTGTATCTCAACCTACTAATATTTTATTATTGAGTTATTATTATTATTATTTTATGATAGAAAACTTGATTCATATGCTTGATTTATGTGAACTTTGCTCCAAAATCATAAGTACATTTGTCTTTCATGTGTGGAGGCGTTAAATTGAATGATTGTTATAAAACATATGTTAAAAAATTATCATACTAAGTAATAATGCTCATCGTTAGTTTTTGAAAAATTTAATTTAACATCAAAACTTGGCACCATACGATGGTCATTGGGCCCAACATAACTCTCCATTCATCTTATATCCCATCATCTGACATGATCGGATGGCCAAGGCTTGTTCGATCCAATGGCCACAAGGCATATCAGATGGCAAGGCACGTGACATATAACAGAGCCTCTACGATCTGATGGGATCGAACAACCAACACAAAATTGGGGAAGTTGAATGACACACATGACGCGTTGAATGACAGCATTGGGGAAGTTTATATTAGTTCAAGACTCAAGTTTACAGGTCAAGACCAAGAAATGTTTAGTATTTCACTAAACAGATAAAGGAACAACCATAAATACAAAGAAATTGTTGAAATATTAAAGTCACCTGTGTACCCTGTGCAGCTAGAAACAAAGTACAACAGGGGCAGCAGTAGAAGGTTGAGTGTACACTTTTGTGCATTTAACAGAGATGGAGAAAAAAAGTAAGGATGGAATTTAAGATTATGAGCAGCAGCCACCATTGCAGAGGAAAATTTAATGTTTTATGGGTGTAGCCAAATTTGCAGAAGAAATGAAGACTTTCGTGGTTCAGAACCACACAACAGCAAAGTTTTATTAAAGACAGTCTTTTTGGGCTTTTAAGCCCTCACCAACCAAATAGAAAGATTTTTTTTCAAACATGCCAAGTCCTTTTAAGCTTTGAATGGGCCACATCATTTGCAGTCCCCACTAGACATTTCTATGTCGCAATCGCAAATCACAACAGCAGAGTGTTTAAGTGTCTTGTTGATATGGAGAAGTTTTGATGCGATGCGATGTGGTCCCACAAAATCGCAATCACACATTGCAAAGGCACAATGTATGTTTCACCATCCGAAATGTGTTATCGCTGATTGAAAGTTTGTGATGTGATTATCACAATCGCACATCGCAAATCTCATATCGCCATCCGCCCAGACCATAGGGTCATTGTAATATTTACGATGCAATTGTCGCAATCGCAATCGCAACATCCAAAATATGTTTTCCACTTATGTTTTCATTGCGATGCGATGCGCCGATGCGATGTGGTCCTACCACAATCGCTCATCGCACCATCGCACATCGCTAATCGCAAATCGCAATCGCAACATCGCATGTTTGTTGTTCAAACCATTCCGCCGATCACCAATCGCTGATTGTGATGTGGGCTCCACTCGTATATCACACAAAGAAATTTTAGGCTAAAGTTTTATGTTCCGGCAATGTTTTTCTTTGTAATTTGTTTTTATGTTTTATATTACACTACACCATATAAAAGGTGAAAAATCCCATAAGATCATGATATATAACATTGTATTATTGTATTGTTGTGTTGTATTTTTGTTGTGTAAGCTCGCAGGCAGAGAAAAACACAGTGAAGCATAACAGAGCACTATTTTGTGCGTTTTGAGAGACAGAGAGAGAAGTTGTGTGAGCACTGCGTCTGTAGCAGTCAAGTATTTTTGTGGCCCCACTTTAGTGGAAGAAATTTGTAATAGCTTTTGTTTGTTAATGAAATAGAAAAGTTTTATTCTACAATCTTTGTCCAGTTATTCTCTGTGTTAGAAGGAGAGTATTATTCTCTTAGTCCTTTGTTCTAGAATTATCAGAAATTCCAACATGGTATCAAAGCTTATCCAGGCTCTTTGAAGGTGTCAAAGAAGCTGAAGGAAGAAGAAGATTTGTTGCAGCAGTTCTCCAGCAGTGTGAAGGCTCAGCAGAATATTAAAGTCCAGGTATTTCTCAAAAAAACAGAAGTTGTTGTTTTGTTTAAAAGAGAAGTCCTCAGAGACATAGTTTGTCTTTTAAATAAGGAAAGAAAATTTGTTTGAAAAACACAGTCAAGTTTATTTTAGAGTTCAGTTTATAAGCAATGGCTGGACCAAGCACTAGTATGAGTATTGGAAACACTCAGATTCCACAATGTAATGGGAAGAACTATGATTATTAGGCCATTACCATCAGAGCCCTATTTGCCTCACAGGATTTATGGGAATTTGTTGAAGACGGTTTTGATGAACCAGTTGATGAGTAGGCCTTTAATGCCTTAACTCGGGCAGAGAAGGATTTATTGAAGAGCAATAGGAAGAAGGACTCTAAAGCCCTCTTCTATCTCTATCAAGCAGTACATGAGAGTGTGTTTCCAAGGATAGCAGCAGCTAAGAGATCCAATGATGCATGGGATACTCTTAAGATAGCCTATCAAGGTATGGAGAAAGTGAAGACAACAAAACTACACTTGCTGAGGAGAGATTTTGAAACTCTCTGTATGAAGAGTCTGATAACATAGACTCATTGTTCACACATGTGATTGGGATGGTCACACAGATAAGGTCCCATGGAGAAACACTAGAGGAAAGAAGGATTGTGGAGAAACTATTGAGGAGCCTACCCTCAAGGTTTGATGTTATTGTTACCACCACAGAAGAGACTAAGGATCTCTCAAATTTCACGGTAGATGAACTTCATGCATCGCTGATGATTCATGAACAGAGATTGGAAATATCAATAAACCCATCTCTAGATCATGCCTTCAAGACCCAGATGCCTTTTGGAAGAGGAATAGGTCAAGGCAGAGGAAGAGGAAGTGGCAGAAGCCAAAACAAAGGAGGAAGGAACAGCCCTTCACATTCACATGGAAGGAGCAATAATCAGAATCAAAGCCATGGCCAAAGAAACAACTAACAAGGTGGACACCAACATGCTCATGGACAAAGGTATGACAAATCCAATGTCCAATGTCATTATTGCAAAAAATATGGGCACTATGCCAATGAGTGTAGGAAAAAGAAAAATGACATGAATAATAGGCAGAATGCTAATGTAGCAAAAGAAGAAAAGAACCCAAGGAATGTGCTATTAACATGTAATGTAGCACAAGATAGACAAGATGATGTATGGTTCTTAGATTCAGGTTGCAGTAATCACATGACTGGAAACATAGCAATGTTTGCCAATCTTGATGAAGAAATTAAATCAGAAGTAACAACAGGAACTGATACTAAAATTTCTGTCAAGGGAAAAGGCAGAGTTAGTATCCGTGCAAGGAATGGTGAGCAGAAATTTGCGCCAGATGTGAACTATGTTCCTGGCTTGAAGTGTAATATTTTGAACGCTGGGCGGCTCATAAACAAAGGTTACAACATATTCTTTAAGAATGATGTGTGCACAATAATGGATATACCTCCAAGCAAGAAGATTATTGTTGAAATACAAATGACCAACAATAGAATGTTTCCACTCAAACTCAATACAGACTTGAAGGGAAAAGGAAAGAATTTAGCAGTTGTAACTCAAGAGGTCTTTCAAAAGGAAGTGAAAGATGAGAACTGGTTATGGCACTTGAGATTTGGACATATCAATTTCGGAGGATTAAATTTGTTGCACGGAAAAGGAATGGTAAGAGGACTGCCATTGATTGAGAAACCGGATAGCCTATGTGAAGAATGCATCTTGGGCAAACAACACAAAGAAAAAATTCCATCAGGAAGGAGCAGAAGGGAGAAAGCACCCTTAGAAACCACTCATTCAGATTTATGTGGGCCGATGCAAACAACATCAGTTTCAGGAAACAATTACATGCTGACCTTCATTGATGATTTCACAAGGAAAGTATGGGTTTATTTTCTGAAATATAAAAGTGAAGTCTTTGAGAAATTTTTCCACTTTAAAGCTCTTGTAGAGAAACAGAGTGGACATCATATCAAAGTTCTTAGAACTGACAGAGGAGGCAAGTACATATCAAAATAATTTATGCGGTTTTTCAGAGATAATGGCATACACAAACAATTTACTACAAGGTACACACCGCAACAAAATGGAGTTGCTGAAAGGAAGAATCGAACCATAATGGAAATGGTGAGAAGTATGCTGAAGGAAAAACACTTGCCAAATGAATATTGGGCAGAAGCTGCAAATTGTGCAGCATACATCTTGAATAGATGCCCAACAAAATCTGTAATGAACAGATTTCTAGAAGAAGCGTGGAGTCACAGAAAACAGGGAGTCACCCACATGAGAGTTTTTGGATATGTGGCTTATGCACACATTTCAGATCATTTGAGGAATAATTTGGATAGTAAGGGGGGGAAGTGTGTCTTCCTTGGATATTGTGAAGATTCCAAGGGATATAGATTGTATAACCCATCCACAAAGAAATTTTTGATAAGCAGAGATGTGCAATTTATTGAAGAGGAAGCATGGGATGGAAGCATTGAGAAAATAGTCAATGTTAAAAGCTGTTTGTCTCATGATGAAGATGAGGAAGATATGGCTGAAAATAACACCTCATCAGTAGCACAACCTCCACCAACACAAGGACATCAAGGGACACCTGAAGCAGGAGTAAGAACACCCTTGAGAAGAAATGAGAGTGCTTCTCCAAGTACACCACATGGAGCAGATTTGAGTGCTACTTCAAGCACAAGTACACCAAATGAAAGAGGAACCAGATTCGGAAATTTAAATGAGATTTATGAGCAGGAAGTGGAAAATGAAGGTATGAACTCCTTATTTTCTTTGTATTGTCATGTTGATGATCCTATTCATTTTGAAGATGCCATAAAAGATAGAAAATGGATAGAAGTTATGGATGATGAAATTAATGCCATAGAGAAAAATAAAACATGGAAGTTGGTTGATCTCCTAGAAGGTAAAGAAGTAATTGGAGTTAAATGGGTCTACAAGACCAAAAGCAATGTTGAAGGTAAGATAGAAAGACACAAGGCCAAACTTGTTGTCAAGGGATATAAGCAGCAACATGGAAGAGACTATGAGGAAACTTTTGCACCAGTTGCAAGAATGGAAATAGTGAGAGTAGTGTTGTCCATAACAGCACAAAACAAATGGAAGGTTTACAAAATGGATGGAAAATCAACATTTTTAAATGGAGTTTTAATGGAAGACGTTTATGTGGAACAACCTCTAGGCTATGAGAAAAAGGGCCAAGAGCATAAAGTTTTCAAGTTGAAGAAAGCTCTTTATGGGCTAAAGCAGGCACCAAGAGCATGGTACAGTAGGACAGATTCCTATCTACTAGAAAATGGGATTGAAAAATGTGATGGAGAACCCACATTATACATCAAAGAAAAGGATGGTAAAATTCTCATTATTGTGTTATATGTTGATGATGTGATATTCACAGGTAATGATGATTACCTCATTGAAAATTTCAAAACAGTCATGAAAAATGAATTTGAAATAACTGATATGGGATTGTTGAGATACTTCTTAGGAATAGAAGTAGATAAAAATGAAAATGGGATTTTTATCTCACAAGAAAAATATGTTAATGAAGTTTTAGAAAGATTTAATATGCAGGAGTGCAAAGCAACAATTACTCCCACAACAATGGGATTGAAGTTGAGAAAAGATGATAGCAGCAAGGATTTTGATCCTAGTTTGTATAAAAGCATAGTTGGCAGCCTCATGTATTTGACTGCAACTAGGCCATATATTATGCATGCTGTTAGTTTGATTTCTAGATTTATGGAATGGCCAAAAGAAGCACATTGGCAAGCAGTGAAGAAAATTCTGAAGTATGTGAAAGGAACTAAAAGGCATGGGATTTTATATAATACTTCATAAAATTCAGAATTAATTGGTTACACTGACAGTGATTGGGCTGGAAGTGTAGGATGATCAGAAAAGCACATCTAGTTATGTTTTTAATATGGGTTCAGGAGCCATTTCACGAGCTTCTAAGAAACAACCTATTGTAGCATTATCTACAGCAGAGGCAGAGTATGTGGCAGCTACAGCAGCAACGTGTCAAGCAGTATGGATGAGAAGAATGTTGAGAAATTTGTGTCAAGAACATGTAAAGGGCATAGTGATATATTGTGACAATAGCTCAGCTATTGCATTATCAAAGAATTCTGTCTTTCACAAGAGAACGAAGCACATAGATGCCAAGTTTCACTATATCAGAGAATTGGTGAATAATGGAGAAATCGTTTTACAACATTGTAAAACAAAAGAGAAATTTGCAGATATTCTGACAAAGCCATTGGGGCAGAAAAGTTTTGAATATTTAAGAAAATGCTTGTGTATGACTAATAACCCAGCAGCTGAATTTAAGGGGGAGTGTTGAAATATTAAAATCACCTGTGTACCCTGTGCAGGTAGAAATAGAGTACAATAGGGGAAGCAGCAGAAGGTTGAGTGTACACTTCTGTGCATTTAACAGAGATGGAGAAAAACAGTAAGGATGGAATTTAAGTTTATTGGCAGTAGCCACCATTGCAGAGGAGAATTTAATGTTTGATGGGCGTAGCCGAATTTGCAAAAGAAATGAAGACTTTCGTGGTTGAAAACCACGCAACAGTAGAGTTTTATTAAAGACAGTATTTTCAGGCTTTTAAGCCCTCACCAACCAAACAGAAAGAGTTTTGTTCAAACACGCCAAGTCCTTTTAAGTTTTGAATGGGCCACATCATCTGTGGTCCCCACCAGACATTTCTATGTCACAATTGCAAATGGCAGCAGCAGAGTGTTTAAGTGTCTTAATGATATCGAGAAGTTCTGATGCGATGCGATGTGGTCCCACCATAATCGCAATCACACATCGCAAAGGAACAATGTACATTCCACCATCCGAAATTTGTTATCACCGATTGAAAGTTTGCGATGTGATTATCGCAATCGCACATCACAAATCTCATATCGCCATCTGCCCACTCTGCAGGGTCATTGTAATATTTGCGATGCAATTGTCGCAATCACAATCGCAACATCCAAAGTATGTTTTCCTCTTATGTTTTCATTGTGATGCGATGCACCAATGTGATGTGGTCCTACCACAATCGCTCATCATGCCATTGCACATTGCTAATCGCAAATCTCAATCGCAACATCACATGTTTTTGTTCAAACCATTCCGTCGATCATCGATCGCCGATTGCGATGTGGGCTCCACTCGTATATCGCGCAAAGAAATTTTAGGTTAAAGTTTTATGTTCCGGCAATGTTTTTATTTTTAATTTGTTTTTATGTTTTATATTACACCACACCATATAAAAGGTGAAAAATCCCATAGGCTCATGATATATAACATCGTATTATTGTATTGTTGTGTTGTATTTGTGCCGTGTAAGCCCGCAGGTAGAGAAAAACACAGTGAAGCATAACAAAGCATTGTTTTGTGCGTTTTGAGAGACCGAGAGAGAAGTTGTGTGAGCACTACGTCTGTAGCAGTCAAGTATTTTTGTGACCCAACTTTAGTGGAAGAAAGTTGTAATAGCTTTTGTTTGTTAATGAAATAGAAACGTTTTATTCTACAATCTCTGTCTAGTTATTCTCTGTGTTAGAAGGAGAGTATTATTCTCTCAGTCCTTTGTTCTGGAATTATCAAAAATTCCAACAGTAATCTATTAAGTATACATCAATACTTAATACATCAATTATCTATAAGTATACATAAATTGGTTTGAGTGATTTTAATTACATTTCATAATATATTAAGTATAGATTTATTGGTTTGAGTGATATTTACATTTCATTAGGTTTTTTGTTAAAATATTCTATTACCATCACATTTTTAGTATTCCCTATTTCGTAAAATAGGGAACTGTGAACCATCATTGTTAAGTAATATATTAAATTTTGATAAGTAGTATGTTATCATCACATTTTTAGTATTTAGTATTTCAAACAAGAAGTAGCCATCAACCATCAATGTGCTAAGATCAATTAATTTGGGTGAGATTTGAATTTCAATAGATTTTAAGTTCCAAACTAAATGGAAGAGCTAAGGATGAAAGTGGAAGAAATTAAAATATCACAATCAACTGTTGACCTGTGGATAAAAATAAAATAAAATTAATACGGAGTTTCACAATAAATGCCATCAATACGATGTAGCTCTGCTATAAAAATCTGGACAAATAATCAATGCCACCTTATCAAATAATGAATAGATTAACACATGGGATCTACTGAGTGATCAAAAATTTTGAGAATCCTAATTATCCTCGTTGAAATAGGATGACTCTATGTTAAGTCCCTATATTAATAGTGTAGCCCCTTCGTATGTTAGTGTAGCCCCCCTTATTGTTATTATTGTACCCTTGTAACCCCCATTTTGTTATTATTGTGCCCTTAAATTATTATTGTTAGGTCGGCTAGGATTACATTGTGGCCCACTAGGATTACATTATGGCCCCATGGACTCCTATATATAGAAAGGAGGTTTTGTGAATTGTATCATCGAAGAATTGTGCATTTATGTAATGAATTGGAGGTTGCCCCCTCGAAGTGGCTTATTTCTAAGGCGTTGATATCTCTTTTCTTCTATTTTTGGAGCTGGTTACACAACATTTGGTATCGGAGCTTTGGATTCTAGGGTTTCGCTGCTCCAAACAGGTCATCGTGGCATTTTCGCTATAACTTTTTTTCTACGAAGTTTCAGAAGCTGAAATTTTTAGGGTGCGAAGCTGAAATCCTGAGGAAGCTTTTCTAAAAATTTCAGAGCTTAGTTCACAATATTTTCAGAGATATCATCTGTGGAAGTTAGGTTTTTTTTCAAGCTCCTAAACAGGTCATCGTGGCATTTTCGCTATAAAAATTTTTCTACGAAGGTTCAGAATCTGAAATTTGTATGGTGCGAAGCTGAAATCCTGAGGAAATTCGTCAAAAAATTTCAGAGCTTGGTTCGCAATATTTTTGGAGATATGATCTGTGGAAGGTAGTGCTTTTTCAGGCTCCTGAATTTCATCTCAAAGTGGTGATTGTGGGAAAAGTTCAATAAATCTCTCTCTGGGCAGTGGATTTGAGTGCCATAAAAAGTGGTTGCAAGTACACGGACTGTAGTTTCTTGGCTATCAATTTCAGAGACAAAGGACGAAACAGTGACACGTGGCAAGTCCTACAAGTTTGCTCTACTGAACCAGTCCAGAATTAGGTCATTGTGGGAGATTGGACACAACTTTGTCTTGGAGAATCCAAATTAGATCAGACCTGTGGAATTCGAAAGAAGCGTCAGAGGGCTACTACAGGCCTGAATTTCAGATATTGAAGATTTTCAATTACAGAGATAATTCAATTTCAATATCTAGTTCCTCAAAGCAAGAAAAAGGTGTGTATTGTTTTTTTCCAAATTGCATAAGTCTTGTTTGAAGAATCAAGTTGAATTGATTCCAAGGGCATATTGGAGAATTTTTGTCAGTAATGGGTTCTATTATGCCTCCAAAAAATAATTCCATACCCATTAAGCCCTCAGAAGGCTATACTATGACGCATGAGGAGAAAGAATTGCAATATGAGATATCAAAATTACGGTACCAAGTGCAACAAATTTCGATCTTACGAAGAGCAACCGAAGATGAAATAGATGGTTTAAAAGCAGAAATGGAGGCTAAGTTGGATGGTTTGAAGGATCAAATAATAGCTAATATGGATGATAAATTAGTGGAAGATCACAACGAGCATCAACAACAAGTTCTCGAACTCTCAAAGGATAACCCAACTTTGGTGCAGAATCTAATGAAACAACAGGAAGATCAACATCATATCGAAAGAAGTTATGAAGCAGTCATAGAAACAAGAACTCGACAAGTACGATCAATTTCAGAGTATCTCAGCAAGTGGAAGAACTTTCCTGTAGAATATTTCACATGGGAGGATGAAAATTTTATACAGAAGCATCAAGAAATAATCAAGCGTTGAGGACAACACTTGTTTGAAGGAGAGGGGCATGTTAAGTCCCTATATTAATAGTGTAGTCCCTTATTATGTTAGTGTAGCCCTCCTTATTGTTATTATTGTACCCTTGTAACCCCCATTTTGTTATTATTGTGCCCTTAAATTATTATTGTTAGGTCGGCTAGGATTACATTGTAGCCCACTAGGATTACATTATGGCCACATGGACTCCTATATATAGAAAGGAGGTTTTGTAAATTGTATCATCAAGAATTGTTCATTTATGTAATGTATTGGAGGTTGCCCCCTCGAAGTGGCTTATTTCTAAGGCGTTGATATCTCTTTTCTTTTGAGTCGAAGTTACAACACACTCTACAGCCAAATGGCTCAATGACAAAAAAAATGTTTTAGAGATGGTACTTTATGACCACAAATAATTATAACTCCTCAACTCAACTGGCACCTCTGGCAAGCATCTCCTGGTACTGCAACAGAGAAATTTGGCGGTGGAATTTGATTTGTTTATAAAACCTGTCAATGAATTCCTATGCTTCTCTATCTACTTTCCCTACTCCTTCTGCAGGCATTGATCACTCGACTCCTCTCCATCAGCCAACTGATAGATCTCTATGTTTCTTTCGCCCTTAGAAAAGTTGATCGCATTCATCTGGTCTGACCAAGAAGCTGTAGCAAAAGTAGGAGATTCAACCGTCTGAGGGTGGATGCAAGATAAATAGTGTTGAGCAGTAATAATCCTCTTCTTTGGTGGCTGTTGGAGCACGAAAAATCGTACTCATGAAGGCAAGGAGATGCGGTCATGTAATGTTGATGAAACAGTTGCAAGTTCTTTCCGAAAACCTTAAATCCTTTCTTTCTCAACACCTGCAAATCTTCCTGCAATAAAGCCCTGCACTCTAACAACCCTCTTCTCATCACGAAAATGGCGAGCCTCAACTTATTCCACAGTCGATTCTTCTTTCTCACACCTCTTTCTCCCTCTTCTAACCCCATCGCTCCTGTGAGTTACTTCACGTCTATTACAGTCAAATCGAAATAATGTCCAATACCCAAGAATATCAATTATCAGGGAAGGAACAGTGTGTAATATGTAGCTGATCCTCAAATTTCCAAATGAACTCACGGACGAACAATTAAATAAAGAGGATCTATTAGACTTGTCGATGAAGTCTCGCTGGTTGTCCTAGCTGTACACTGTTAGTCTAAAAGAAAATAAGCGAATTTTTACGCATAATGACTTGCTTGGCACGAACTGGACAACCTGTTCATCGAATGTTGTCAACTCATGTTCATTGAGTTGTACAAGGTTTTAGAGTGACACGCAACCACCCAAATTTTATTAATTAGTTCTTTATATGATTTTTTCCTGTCATGACAACAAATATATTATATACTTCGAAAAAAATAAATGAGTGTGAATTTGCTCCAAAACTTATGGTATTGTATGAATTTAAAATGTACAAATTATGAGCTGCAGTAGAGCTTTTATTTGTGCATGGAGAGTTTTGATGCAGAGTTTGTTCAATGTCATTTGTATTTGGTAATAGTCTCCATTAATTTGGTTTGATTTTTGTGCATCTCATCTTGATCTTATTGTCGATCATTTTTTTATTTTGTAAGGCATTTATATTCTCTTGTAATTCTTTAATTAAATAGTTTTGTGTTTTGGTTTCTATTTTTTTTAAAGAAATTGATTATCTCTAAAAATACACACTTATAATTAAATAAAACATTTCAAAATAGAGCAATATATCTTTAATAATGATAATTATAATTAATGTATATTTATAATTAAATAAGACTTTTCAAAATAGAGAAATATATCCTTGACAATAATAACTATAATTAGAAAAACTAGATAATGTGTTTCTTTACTTACTTTAGAGCCCAAAGTAATGGCTACTTTCCTTTTGTCAAATAAGATTAATCACAACTTCTCAATATTTGTAACATAAGATTGTTCAGAACCTCTTGGTAGGTTTTTTTTTCTTAAAGGGAAATCATCCCCTCTCATAGCTCGAGGGTGAGACTGAGGATCAATACACAATATTCATAGGCACGTAGTCATTACAACAATATTTCACATCATCATCTCATAGGGAATTTAACCTAGGTGGGAGAGATAACAACCATTCTGCCCAACTACCCAAGGTAACTCCATTTGACCACAACCTCTCAATCGATTATTAATAGAGAATGGTGGTAGATTATTTATGTAAAAGGTTGACTAGTGTAGCATTCAGATTATGGATGTACTTTGTGGATGTATGTGGCTAAACAGGTGCAAGGAATAGTTGTCTGTACGCTTTTACAGAGCATGCAAGACAGTCCTAGGCAAGCCTGGAATCTAAGAAATTAAATAGTATTTGAAAAATTGACAAAAGGAGAAATAGAGAATTGCAGAGACCACAATAGCACTACACATCATTTATTGAAGGAGAGATGTATATTTATGCAAGTCAGAAACAGTTATGTAGAAACTGAATCTGGAAACTGATCACTAACTAATATTGAACTAATTCTAAAATAACCTAACGATTAATTCTTTAACACTCCCCCTTAATCTTGAGGGTTACATTGTTTTATTCCTAACTTTTGACATTGAAATTCAAAATTAACTTTTCCTAATGGTTTTGTGAAGATATCTGCTAACTGTTCCTTGGATTTACAAAATTTGAGAACAATATCACCATTTTTGACGAGTTCACAAATAAAGTGAAAACGAAGGTCAATATGTTTGCTCTTTTGATGAAAGACATTGTTCTTCAACAAGGAAATAGCATAAGTGTTGTCACAAAGGATTGATATAGGTCCATTTTCTATATAACCGAAGTTAGAGAGAAGTCTCTTTAGCCACACTGCTTGACATGATGTTGAATTCACTGCAATGTACTTGACCTCTGTTGAAGATAACACAACTATGGGTTGCTTTTTGGATGAACATGATATCAAGTTTCTTCCAAATAGAAAATCATAGCCAGAAGTGCTTTTCGGATCATCAATACATCCTGCATAATCACTATATGTATAACCAACAAGATTATTGTCTGTAGAGGCTGCATACGACAAAACATATGTATATGGACCTGCAATATATCTTAACAACCTTTTTCCAGCTTTCCAATGATAGTATTTCGAAGATTCCATAAACCTGGAAATATAACTAGCTACAAATGTTGTATCACGTCTAGTAGCAGTAAGATACATAATACTACCAGCAAGTTACTTATACAAAGTTTCATTAACAATAGTACCCACATCATCTTTACTTAACTTTGTACCAACTTCAATAGGAGTATCCACTGGTTTACACCTGTCCATCTTAAACTTTTTCAAAATGTCAGTAGCATACTTTTGTTGACTCATAAACATATCATCGTGTGTTTGTTTCACTTTGATACCTAAGAAGTATCTCATTAATCCAAGATCCGTCATTTCAAATTAATTTTTCATTACAACTTTAAATTCATCTAATTGCATGTTACCTGTATAAATTATGTCATCAACAGAAAGACACAGTATCAAAATATTACCTTGATGATCATTCTTGATATACAAAGTGGGCTCATGTTTGCTCCTTTTGAAACCATTATTCAGCAAGTAATGGTCTATTCGGTTGCACCAAGCTCTTGAAGCTTGCTTTAAGCAATACAATGCTTTCTTCAACCTGTACACCTTATGTTCTTGATTTTTAATTTCAAAACCAGGTGGCTGATCAACATACACTTCTTCATTCAAAACACTATTCAAAAAAGTGGAATTTACATCCATGTGGTAAATCGGCCATTTTTTGTGTGCTGCTATAGCTAATACAAATTGAACCGTATCAATTCTTGCTACAGGTGCAAATGTTTCACCATAATCTATGCCACGTTGCTGAGAAAAACCTTGGGCAACTAATCTTGCTTTGTGCTTATCAACTTCACCTATGCCATTTAACTTTGTTTTAAAAACCCATTTGACACCTATATAATTTTTATCATCAAGTAAATCAACCAAATCCCAAGTTTGATTTCTTTTAATAGCATCGATTTCATTATTCATTGCATCTACCCATTCTTTGTCCTTTATAGCCTCTTCAAAACAAGTAGGTTGAAATGAAAGAAATGCAAAATTTACAATATCATCAACATCATCTTGTGCATAAATATCACTTAAGTTTCTCATTTTAGGATTATTAGAATCAGACTCAAAAGATGATGAACTGCTACTGCTTGATGAACTACTGTTGGTTTTGTCTTGAACCTGTAATCTTGGAGTGCTAGTTGTAGGTGCTTGATGTTCGTCTACCAAAATAAAAGGATTACGACATGTATTGTTCTCCATTTCATTCCAAGACTTGTCTTCCAAAAATTTCACATCTCGACTTACGAAAAAATTCTTAGTTATAGGAATAAACAATCTGTATGCCTTAGATTGATCACTATATCCTATAAAAATATACTTTTCACTCCTATCATCAAGCTTCTTTCTTAATTTTTCTGGAAAATGAGCGAAAGTAATAAAACTAATGTTAAATCCCTATATTAATAGTGTAGTTCCTTATTATGTTATTGTAGCCCCCCTTATTGTTATTGTTGTACCTCTGTAACCCCCATATTGTTATTATTGTGCCCTTACATTATTATTGTTAGGTCGGCTAGGATTACATTGTGGCCCCACTAGGATCACATTGTGGCCCCATGGACTCCTATATATAGAAAAGAGGTTTTGTCATTTGTATCATCCAAGTATTATTCATTCATGTAATTTATTGGAGGTTTCCCCCTCGAAGTGGTTTATTTCTAAGGCGTTGATATCTCTTTCATTCTATTTTTGGAGTTGGTTTCACAACATTTGGTAGAGCTTTGGATTCTAGGGTTTCACTGCTCCAAACAGGTCATCGTGGAATTTTCGCTATAACATTTTTTCTACGAAGGTTCAAAAACTAAAATTTTTAGAGTGCAAAACCGAAATCCTGAGGAACATCTTCGCAAAATTTCAAGGCTTGGTTCGCAATGTTTTCGGAGATATGATCTGTGGAAGTTAGGGTTTTTTTCAGGCTCCTGAATATCACTTAAAGATGTCATCGTGGAATTTTTTCTATAACTTTGTTTCTACAAAGGTTCAGAAGCTGAAATTTTTAGAGCGTGAAGACGAAATCCTGAGGAACATCGTCCAAAACTTTTAGAGCTTGGTTTGCAATATTTTCAGAGATATGATCTTTGGAAGTCAGGTCATTTTCAGGATCCCGAATTTCATCGCAAATAGGTGATTGTGGGAAAATATTCATAACTCTCTCTTTGAGCATCTGATTGGAATTTTGTAAAAAGTGGCCATAATTACGCGAACTATAGTTTCCTGTCTATAAATTTCAGAGCCGAAGGAGGAAACAGTGACACGTGGAAAGTTGTACAAGTTTGCTCTACTGAACCAATCCATAATTAGGTCATTTTGGGAGATTGGAAATAACTTTGCCTTGAAGAGTCCAAATCAAGTCAGACCTGTGGCATTCGAAAAAAGATTTAGAGGGCCACGTTAGGGCCAAATTTAAATTATTGAGGATCCAAAATCACATAGATAATTCAGTTTCAATATCGAGCTTCTCAAAAGCAAGAAAAATGTGTGTATTTGGTTTTTAAAATTGCATAACGTTGGTTTGAAAAAATAGTTTGAAGTGATTCCAAGGGAATATTTTAGAATTTTTATCAGTATTGGGTTCTATAATGCCTCAAAAAAATAATTTCATACCCATTAAGCCCTCAAAAAGCTATACTATGATGCATGAAGAGGAAGAACTGCAGTATGAGATATCAAAATTACGGTACCAAGTGCAACAAATTTCGATCTTACGAAGAGAAACCGAAGATGACATAGATGGTTTAAAAGCAGAAATTGAGGCTAAGTTGGATGGTTTGAAGGATCAAATAATAGCTAATATGGACGATAAATTAGTGGAAGATCAAATCGAGCATCAACAACAAGTTCTCCAACTCTCAAATAATAACCTAACTTTGGTGCAGAATCTAATGAAACAACGGGAAGATCAAAATCACATTGAAATAAGTTTTGAAGCAGTCACAGAAACAAGAGCTATACAAGTACGATCAATTCAGAGTATCTCAGTAAGTGGAAGAAATTTTTTGTAGAAGATTCCACATGAGAGGATGAGAATTTTATACAGAAGCATCAAGAAATAATCAAGCGTTGAGGACAAAACTTGTTTGAAGGAGAGGGGAATGTTAAGTCCCTATATAAATGGTGTATTCCCTTATTATGTTAGTGTATCCCCTCTTATTGTTGTTGTTGTACCCTTGTAACCTCCATATTGTTATTATTGTGCCCTTACATTATTATTGTTAGGTCGGCTAGGATTACATTGTGGCCCCATGGACTCCTATATTTAGAAAGGAGGTTTTGTCATTTGTATCATCCAATTATTATTCATTCATGTAATGTATTGGATGTTTCCCCCTCGAAGTGGCTTATTTCTAAGGCGTTGATATCTCTCTTCTTATATTTTTGGAGCTGGTTTCACAACAACTAAATACTTGAAAGTGTGAAACAGTTACCTTTTTTCCACTTCATGCTTCTTCAAGTACGAAAATTTGAACACTGGAAGTTGGCGATCTATTCAAAATATATACCGAACATGCAACTGCTTTAGCCCATAAATATTTAGAAAAAATTCGTATTTTAAGCAAACTTCAGGCCATATTCATAATTGTCTGATTATTTCCTTCCGCGACTCCATTATATTGCGGAGTATAACAGGTTGTCGTTTGTTTTTTAATACCATGTTGTTTGTAAAAATCAATGAATTCGTTAGATTCATACTCACCTCCTTTATCAAACCTCAGAACTTTAATAAACTTTCCACTCTATTTTTCAACCTCAAATTTGAACCCTTTAAACTTGGAAAATGTTTTAGATTTGTATTTGATGAAATACACCCAAATTTTCCTGCTAAAATCATCAACGAAAGTAAAAAAATAGAGACCGCCATCAACTGATTTTTCTTGCATTGGACCGCACAAATCTGTATGCACTAATTCTAGTTGTTCTTTGGCTCTATTAGATGCTGAAGAAAAACTATCTCACTTATGTTTACCCATTATACAGCTTGTACATGAAGAGATATGATCAGACAAAGCAAGAAAAGCTTTCACCATAGATTGTCTTTGCAACAAACTCATACTTTTGATAGGTAAATGACCATACGCAAATGCCACAGATCAGAGTCAGTTGGAGTTGAAACATTATGTGCATACAACTTCTCACTTTTCAATTGTAATTGATACAACCTGTTCTTTGTCATAGGAATCCTTGCAACAAGAGACTTATGTTTATTAGAAATCATGAAACTAGTGTTGTGAAAGCCAACATCATAACCATGTGCATCTAACTGACCAAAACTTAACAAATTATGCTTGAAATTGAGTACATAATAAACATCATAGATATTCTTCACAACATTTTGTTTGGTTAAGACACGTACAACACCCTTTCCTGAAGCTTTAACCTGGTGATCATCACCTAAACCAATAGAGGAACTGAAAGATGTATCAAGATGTGAAAACAAATCACTATGACCAATAATATGATTATTACATCCGATGTCTACCAACCAAACATCTTTATTAGGTACTTGCACAGTCACTTGGCATGCCAAAAATAAAGCACATAATGTTTCACATTCAGTGTTTGTGACATTGGCTTTGTTTTTACTTAAAACATACTGTAATTTTCGACATTCAGACTTATAACGGCCATATTGTTTGTAGTAGTGACATTGAATTTTTGATTTATCTATCCACCTATGACCATGATTAGATTGAGACTGCTCTGAATGTGTTTGAGATACCTGTGATCTATCATCAGACTGAGACTGTCCTCTACCTTTTCTGATCCAGGTGGATATTGGTGGCCACCCGCTTATTCCACTTGGGGCCCCACCATTGTCTCTTTCAGTTTTTTTTCACAACTTACAATTTTTAGCAGTTTTTCAGGTCCTGAACTTCCGAAGCTATTTTGAAGCCCCAAACAGAGATAGTATGCTGAAGTTACGTCCTTGGGAAGTTGAAATACCAATTTACCCAAACGGGGCCCATAGTTTTGGTGCTTCATCTCCTAGGGTTAGGCTTTTGGACGTTTATAATTCTTCGTTGTTTCTCCATAATAAATAGGCCCTTGAGCCTCATTGTAATATAGTTCAAAGGTCTGTAATCAACACATCTCTTCTTAGAGATTCGCTACCAGCACCCTAGCTATTTTATTTCCATCATGTTTGTAAGCATATGTCTTTTATTTGATATTAATGAAATGAAGCCTTATTTCCACTGTATTTCTATGTTTATGGTTATTTCAGTATTCTGTTACGTTCCTGCATAAATCCAGATCAGTGGTATCAAAGCGGTTTTTTTTTTCTCGATCCTTCTTTGCATGTACCCAAAAAGGTTGGGGTATAAGGAGTTCAGGCTCGATCTAGTGGAACCTTTGCAAGATCAGCCTTGCAAACCCCGATGAATGCCCATGGGGGACGAAAAGAAAGATGAGGGAGCAGGAGATCCTATCAAAATATTGCTCAAGGAGGCCCTCGAAAAACAAAGGAATGCAATGATGGATAACTTTGCCCAGATCCTTCAATGACTGCCCACCGGCGGCGCATCTGCATCCATCAGCCACTCTGGAGGCGTGACTCCCTTTAAGGTACAAGTAAACTTTGAAATTCCCATATTTGAGGATCAAATAGATGCAAATGCCATAGATAGATGGTTGAATCTATTAGAAGGATATTTCTCAGGTCATGATTTTTCCGACCGGGAGAAGATTATTTTTGCACTCCTCAAAGCTACCCCCCATGTCAAGGACTGGTGGGAAACCTACTATGAGAAAACAGACGAGACAAAACCCTCTCTGTTGTCAGCCGTACCCACTTGGAATTCTTTCCGAGATGCCATCAAGGAACAATACTATCCCATGGGGAGCTATGAGGACAAGCACATACAATGGACCACGCTACAGCAAAAAAGGGATCAAGATGTGCATGAGTTGACGAATTTGTTCCATACCCTGTGCACAAAGTTGGGTATCAAATATTCAGAGAAAAATTTGGTGCTAAAGTATCGTGGTTGTCTACACAGATACATTAAGAAGTAAATGGAGTTCCTCAACATCTCCTCGCTTGGTACGACATACCGGTATGCTGCCAAGATTAAGCAGAAATTCAAACAGAAGAAGCGAGAATTTGGATCTGGGAACCAAAAGCAAGGGAAAGGTGCCCCAAAACCGCAGAACAAAGGTTAAAGCCAAGGCATGGCAGCCCAAGACAACCTGCCAAAGACACAAGCAAAGAACAACACCGCGAAGCCAAAGAAGGACACGAGAAAGTGGTGTGAGTTCCATAAGAGCTCCACTCACAACAAAAGTGAGTGTCGGGCCAAGTAGTCATTGGTGGCCAAGATGAGGACTTCTGAATCAGATGCATGCTCCGACTCGAACCGCCCGTTGTTTCCACTACGAATATTCAAAAGGAGGGAACTTTCTAGGACTCTACAGAGGCAGCATCTCTTCCACTCCCAGATGTGGGTAAAGGGTTCCCCGCTACGGTTCATTGTCGATAATGGGAGCCAAAAGAATCTCATTTCAACAGATTTCGGGAAGCTGTTGGGCTTGTCGAGCATAGCACACCCACAACCATACACCATCAGGTCGCTTCACCAAGGACGGGATCTCCCTGTCAGCCAACAGTGCCACCTTCCCTATAGCATCAAGCCCTTCACAGATGAGGTATTGTGTGACATTGCTCCTATTGATGTTTCTGATGTATTATTAGGCCAACCATACTTGTGGAAGCGACATGGTGTGTATGAGTCTCAGCCTCGTGTTGTTATTGTTACTTTGGGAAATAAATTGTACAGGATACCAGAGGTACCACCACCTCCCACTATCTCTTTGGTTACTGCAAAACAATGCAGTAAGCTCATTTTCCAAACCAGGAAATTTGTTTTCTTGATGATCTGCCCCCAGGGCAAGAAGAAGATTGTTTCCATGACCTTTAGACATGGCTCCTCTGCACGACAACAACAAATGGACAAGGTTGTGGAGGAGTACGGGGAAATATCCACCTCACCCACAGGGGTGCCTCTACACTATCAGGTCAAGCACCCCATTGACCTGACCCCAGGTGTGCCGCTACCCAATGGACCAATCTATAGGTGCTATGTTCTGGATAATGATGAAATAAAGAGGCAGATTAAGGAGTTGTTGCAGAAAGGTCATATCCGGCCAAGTTCATCACCCTGTGGGAGCCCGATTGTGTTGGTACAGAAGAAAGATGGGACTTGGAGACTCTGTATTGATTATCGGGCGCTGAACAAGATCACTGTCCGGAATAGGTACCCGATCCCATGGATTTTTGACCTTCTGGACCAACTCAAAGGGCCAAAATATTTCAGCAAGATCGACTTGAAGTTTGGGTATCACCAGGTACCAATCGAACCCTCTGATGTGTGGAAGACTGCCTTCAAAGCCAAGGAGGGCCTTTTTGAATGGCTCGTCATGCCTTTCGGATTAACAAATGCTCTCGCGACCTTCATGAGGTTGATGGATGACATCTTGCATCCATTCACCAACTGATTTGTAGTGGTATACTTGGATGACATTATTATCTTCAGGCAGACTTCTGATTGGCCGCTTCTCTACAAGAATGATCCAGAATTCAGCTAGACATACAAGGCACTCTTGGGGGGTATGCAAGTTCCAAATTTTCACCTCCAAGATGCACTATTATGTTACCTAGGACACCTTTGTGTTCCTTCAAGCAAGCATGCCAAGATGATATGGGAAGCGCACTACAGTCGAGTCGCTGGGCATTTTGGGGTTGAGAAAACAGTGGTAGTGTTGCAGAAGTATTTCTATTGGCCGAACCTTCGACAGGATGTCAGGAAGTACATCAGATCCTGCACTGCTTACGCCATTGCCAAACCGACCATCAAGAAGAAAGGGCTCTATACTCTACTGCCTACCCCTATTCGACCTTGGGAATCCATATCCATGGATTACATACTAGGCCTTCCTTCTACTAAGCATGGAAATGACTGTGTTTTCATGGTCGTCAACAGATTCTAAAAGATGGCCATTATGGCGACATGCAAGAAGAATATCACAACATAAGCCACTGCTAAACTCTTCTTTGAACGAGTGTGGGTGCACTTTGGGATCCCACTCGTCTATCATATCGATCACACAAAGATGTTCCTTAACATTTTGGTCCAACTTCTTCCAATAATGTTGGACACCAAGCTCACCAAGTCCACAAACTCTTCCATCCCCAAACCGATGGCCGCACAGTTGCCTGCCAACAGATGATTGTAACACATTATACATGTACACCAAAGCATCCACACATGGGATGAGAGCCTCCCTATACAACACAAGAGTAACCGAGCTCTCCGTTAACCAACCGCTTTCACAACCTCCCCTTCGTGTGGGCTTAGATTCCAGCCACTATGTCCCATTGACGTAGCCATGCCATTTCAGCTACTCAGGCCGATTCAACTCATGTCTAGTCTGAAGCTGACAAAGAAAACAACTTCATCGAGCTCATTCAGTACATCTGCCAACAAGGTCATGACATATTGGACAGAGCCAATGCTAAGTACAAGCAACGAAATGATCAACATCCGGTGCCACACAACTTCCAGGTGGGCGAAAAAGTGTGGCTACATTTGCAGAAGGAGCGCCTCATTGGACCCCACCACAAGATTTGCCCGCTTCGATATGGGCTATACACCATCACCAAGGCTATAGGGAACAATGCCTTCATGCTCAGTATTCCACCATTCCTTGGTCTGCACCCAATATTCAATGTAGACTGCCTTCGTCCCTACTTCCCACCTCTATCGGACACCTCTCGACATTACAAAGAAGAACTCGTGACCAAAGAGTTAAACCCAGATCGCATCGAACAAACAACACAAACTATATCATGGACATGAAAATCAAGAACACTCGCCGACGTACATCCAACTGTATCGGGTTGTCAAAAGCCGGCCAACTCCTACACTGGCAAGTGGTTGACCAGGGGACCAAGTTCAATGAAGTTTCTCATCTCATAGAGGCACTCTCAATGGAATGGGGACCATTACTTCAAGGGGGTTGAAGATCCGTGTGGATATTGGTGGCCACCCACCTATTCCACTTGGGGCCCCACCATTGTCTCTTTCAGTTTTTTCACAACTTACTATTTTTAGCATTTTTTCGGGTCTTGAACTTCCCGAGCCATTTTGAAGCCCCAAACGGAGATAATATGCCGAAGTTATGTCCCTGAGAAGTTGAAACACCAATTTACCCAAACAGGGCCCATAGTTTTGGCGCTTCATCTCCTAGGGTTAGGTTTTTGGACGTTTAGAGTTCTCCATTGTTTCTCCATAATAAATAGGCCCTCGAGCCTCATTGTAACACAGTTCAGAGGTCTGTAGCCGCCACATCTCTTCTCAGAGATTCGCTACCAGCACCTTAGCTATTTTATTTCCATCATGTTTGTAAGCATATTTCTGTGATTTGATATTAATGAAATGAAGCCTTATTTCCGCTATATTTCTATGTTTATGGTTATTTCGTATTTTGTTGCATTCCTCGCATAAATTTGGATCATTTTCCTCTCCTACCACGAAAACCTCTGCCTCTACCTCTATCCATAGACGCTTTAGATTTGAAAGCATGCTCTAAATTACTGGCATCTAAATTAATTCTTGCTTCATGAGCCAACAAAGAACCAGTTAATTCTTCCACACATAATTTTGTTAATTCTCTCGATTCAAAAACAGTAACAGTCATGTCAAATTTTTTAGGCGAATAGCTAAGAACTTTTTCAACAATTCTTTGGTCTTCTATTTCTTCACCATTCATCCGAAGCTAATTAACAACACCCATAACTTTAGTCATAAACTGATCAACGGTTTTTGATTCAGTGATTTTAAGTGTTTCAAATTGTGTTCTGAGAGTTTGTAATCTTACCATTTTTACTTTATCATTTCCTTGATAAGCAACCTTAAGTATATCCCATATTGATTTAGCATTCTTAGCAGCAGTGATTTTAGGAAAAATATTGTCATCTAAGGAATTTAAAATGCACGACTTTGATCTATTTTCTTTCTGTTTAATTTCATCAAATTGTTTTCTTTGAGCAGCACTCATTCGAACAATTGTATTTGGGTCAGGTTCTGTGAACTCCAATTTTACTGAATCCCAACAACCTAAACCTTGTAAGCATGCTTGCATTTGAAGACTCCAAAAATCGTAATATTTCCCACTAAATAATGGCGTAGGAATCAAAAACTGACTTGACTAAGCCATGTTTAAAAATAATTAGAAAGTTGACACCTTTTACAAAAAAAACTTGTACTCTCTTTTCCCCTATACCAGACGCAAAAAACAAGAGCCTAAGCCTCTACACTGCTAAAGAAAGCCTCTACACTTTGTCTGCAAATATATATTAACTTGATATCTTTCCAGCAAGATTATCATAAAGAAATACACCCTTCTGGCAAATCAAGGCTACGGAAAATATATTTAACAATATCCTTTATGGAAACTGATAATCCTTAACTGAGATTTAATTTTTTTCTGAATTTTAATTTGGTCTTGCTTAAATATCACTGCATATGTTTTTTAAAAAATATATATTTCTGGCAATATCACTACATATTTTTTTAAAAAAATATCTATTTCTGGCAACAAAAAGTCCAGCAGACATCCGCAATAAAACTTCCTTTATGCGATTCTGCACAAACTTGAGAACAGATTGAAGGCACTGGTCCAGCACTAAGCTAAACAACACACGGAAGAATTGGTCCAGCACTAAGCCAAACAATGCATGCAGAATCAAACTCACGCAGCAGCAACCTCACACAGCAACAAACTTTTGTGTAAGAGCAAAAATCTAACAACGTCAACAGTAGAAAAATCGCGTATTCTCTTCACACACACAATAGCAAAAATTAACAACGCAGGTAACAACACAATCTCCAACACAACAGCAAAATCTCCAGCTGTTAGTTCCTCTTGCCCGAAGAAGAACCCCAAGGCTCCAATACCATGACAAATTGACAAAAGGAGACAACAGAGAATTGCAGAGAGCACAGCAACACTACATATCATTTATTGAAGGAGAGATGTATATTTATACAAGTCAGAAACAATTATGCAAAAACTGAATATGGAAACTGATTACTAACTAATTTAGAACTAATTCTAAACTAACCGAATGATTAATTCTTTATAGTATTGTTGTAGTTTTAATAGAGTTAGTTGTTTAATTAGGAACACATTATAGAGGGCGGAACTAGGAAAAAAAGGAAATTGAGATGCATAAAATGTGCGGTGGGATATGATAATTAATGAAGTTAAAACAATGCAAAAACACCATCACCCATCAAATTATAAATTTGATGTTAATGCAATGAGCGCTTCCAATTGGAGTAAGAAATTTGAAAATTAGTGAGGTTAAATTAAGTTGCAGAGTGCATAGCCCATTTTTTCTTTGGCTAGAAATTCATTCAGAAATTGAAGTGAAGAGTGTTTGAATTATTTTTTTGAATATTTTTTATGGTAGAAATAGATTCATCAAGAATCTATGGGCACCCAAAATACTAGATTTCCAAACTTTTCTTTTAAATTTTCTAGAAATCTTACATCATTTCCATTATTTTTA
This sequence comes from Pinus albicaulis, assembly GCA_034641835.2. Classification (NCBI taxonomy): domain Eukaryota; kingdom Viridiplantae; phylum Streptophyta; class Pinopsida; order Pinales; family Pinaceae; genus Pinus; species Pinus albicaulis. The sequence goes on along the minus strand of CM076577.1, from coordinate 993,488,571 downwards.
GGGCCTAAGTATATGGAAGTAGAAAGTTATATATAAGCATTTTAACCAATTGAATATGGCACTTTTATCACTAACATATTTTTATATAATATATGCTCATCATGTGAACTATTATGGGGATTATTATTATTATATAAAGTTAATATAAAATTATTTTATTTAGCACACCATTGAAACATTCTATTTATGGTCAATATTAAAATAATTTGTCAATGTAACATTTCCAAGTCCATATTGAAGACAACGGGAATTACAAATCTCCTTCATACTAAGGTGCTTTTGAAAATAGTTTTTTAATATGCATGTGAGAGTGAAAAATTAGCATTGAAAAAATTTTACTTAACCATTTAAATATTTTATATATGGCCCATTTAGAAATAATTTGTTTGTTATTAATATTTTTTTTAATTTTACACTTGTGAACACCATACTAGCTTTAAAGGAATTACAAATCTCCCACTTAATGAAAAATAGGAAGTTTTACATTCAATTACTTTTTATTTATCTTTATATAAAGTTCATAGAAGGTGTTCAATGGAATATTTTATTTATGGCTAAATGTAATTTATTTTGTTAATGATTTTTTAAACACTACATGTCAAATTCATGTTGAGCAAGGAAAGAATTATATATTACCTCATACTAAGATGTAAAAAGCACATTTTTGAAGGTGTGTATGTTTAGGGTTTCCTTATTACTTCTCATGTTAAAAAGGGTCTTTTGGCCTTATTGTAACTTACTCTAGCGAAGTCACGTATGCGCCTTTACCAAAGTGAGTTAAAATGAAACCAACATGCCCTTTCTAACATCAGAAGCAACCATTTTGACCTCATTGTAACTCGCTCTGGTGAAGACAGGTACTTTCCTTTGCCAAAGTGAGTTACAATGAAGCTGAAAGGCCCTTTTTAATATCAAAATAAATGAGGAAACCTTAAAAATCCAAAAACATAACCCTAATATTTCACGTGCCAAAATTCTTGTGGACCCTACTCGTGTTCATTGGTACATCAAATTCCTAAGGTCATAACTTTTGCATTCAATATATGTTCGGTGCACTCGATAATAGGTTGGAAAGGTCTAGCAAAGAATTATGCATTTGACTAACCTGGGCTCTACCTATGGCTATAGTCTAGGCCTTGTCACATTAAAAAAAAAAAAACATCATTTATGGTTTCAAAACGGCCCCATAAAGTTTTGACCCAAAAAAATATAGGAAATTTTCCAAAATGGAGAACTATGCTTTGAGCCAGTCAAGTAGGTGGATGGTGACCGATATCCACCTCGATCAATAAAAAAGTGGTCATTGACTGAAGATTTGAATTTTTAGGTCGAGGCAGTGGATGGTAGGATGGGCCATCATGGTCGTGGTAACCCTAGCAAAGGGAAAAGGAACGTCGAGGCCTCCACCTTCGTCCTCAAAGAAAAAGAGGTAGGAGAACTGGGGAGGAAACTATGCAGATTCTATTGTATGCTTACCATGTATGCTTTCTAGCATAGGTGAAAGCGGAAACTTCAAGATGGGAAACAAAATTGAATGCGAGGGAAACATAGGAGCCGATCCAAGCAGAAGACTGGGAACCCCTGGTAGTAGACTCAAGACATACCCGAGGCAAGTTGACCTTGTTCAAACAGGTCGTCCAAATCTACTAGATTATGAAAAGCCTCCTGGCGAGAGCAATGACGGACATGCAACAGCAACAAAAAGTACCTCACCAGCCAGGCAATCACGAGAGACTGCAAGAAGATCCGAGCATGTGAGTTATTCAAAAGGAAATTCAATCTATGCAGGTGCAAATTTTCCACCAGAATGTCTATCTTGAACACGTGGAAAATAAATTGTAGAGTATGCAGTACCACGAGATGTCGGGATCAAGTGCTAAGGACCTGGCCTCGGTCAATTAATCCGAAGATTGACTTCTGCAAGTCATGGAGTTTTAGAAAAATTTTGTTGTTTTTTCTTAATGATTTCAAATATCATTTATATTTACAGTAGAAATAATAGGTGGACAGTAGACATGGAAATGTTTAAAGCTTGGTTGGACATACTCAAACTATTTACATTTTGGATGGCTTATGACGTTGATCGGTGGCCAATGGACCTACAGGTACGTTGAGGTCACCGAATACATATTTTGAAAGGTACTGCCAAACTTACAAAAAATAAATAAGAAAATCATTCACAAGTTGGAGACAACAAATCAATTTTTATTTAAAACAAATAAATCACCTTTGGTGTTGATCATGGAAAATTTTAGGGGCTAATATTCACAGGTGGGCTAATTTTCCATGTTTTTTCCAAAAAAAAATTCCCCAAATTTCCATTTTCTCTAAAAATGTTTTGCCCAAAATTTATAGTATAAAATTATTTTACCTTAAAAATCGCTAAAATTTTATAGACACTAATATTAAATCATTATAAATTTGAATATTTTTACAAAATGTCTCCAAACATTTTACACTTAGCACATTAGGGACTAGTAAGATTCGCCAAGGTTTCTAAACATTAAAATAAATTTCCATCTTTAAAAAATTTTCCCTTGATGTCATGGGGAATGGGGTTGTTATGAACCTAATTCATAACTTATGTAATAAATATATTCATTAATAGAATAAACATAATTACTAATTAATCAAATATTAATTATGATAAGTAGTCATTAAGTTAGTTGAAAAGGCATGTCTAAAAGACATGCATGTTCGTGAAAAGGTGCTCGATAGGTATAAAAGCGGGTCCTCATTGTAATCATTCAGTCATCTTGTCTTATATCATATCAATAAAATATTTATTATTATAAATACCCTGTGTATTTTTATAATTAAAGTCGCTTTTGCTATTAAGTCTACAAATCTTGTCGCTACGGGATTCAATCTACAACTTCACGTTATACGGTGGTATCGGAGCTATATCGAGCCATATTGAGGACAAGTTGAAGCAATGGCACATAATATCGTCTTACAAGCCTATGAGCGTAGTGTATGAGCCCCGGAACATTGTTTACCGTATAATATTCCATTACGTGAAGATCCCAAAAAAAATTGAGCAGATTAGAAAAATTCAACAAAAGCTTTCAACAATTAGAGAATTCTTGTGCAAAAGTCTCAAAGAGTTTAAAAAAAAATTTCGTAGGTCTTAAAAAAATTTCTGCAGAATCCATAATAGAGAAGAAAAACACCGTAATAATGAGAAAGCGATTAGTTATGTCAAATGAAAATCAAGTAGAACATCCATGGTAAATTCAAGTAAATATATTCCCCCACCAATGCGTAATAAAGGAAAACAACCAACTAATATTGAAAGTAAAAAAGGAAGAGAATTGTTGGAAGTGTGGAGACAAATATTTTACAGACATAAGTGTGCAATCCAAAAACTTTATAATGATGAAGCAGCATTATAATGATGATGTAGATGTTAAATGTAAAATTGATTTCGCTAGCCGGAAAACTATTAAAGAAGATGGGAAAAAATTAATGAACAACAGAGTGTTTCATTCTCTTTTTGAAGGAAACTTGTGAAGAAACAAAACAAGGTGAAGCAGGAATGGTGACAGAATACTGAGAGAAACTGATTCATGAGAAAATCCAAGACAACATCAATACATATAGGTCATTAAAGATACAAGGATTTGTCTCTAATGCTCGCTACCGGTCAATGGAGAAGAGAGTGCACCCAAGTCATTTAATGATAATGAAGAAGTCATCCCTTGACTCATAGAAGAATTCATCCGAACTTGGCATGGTCATATTAAAACAATGAAATAAACGAATAGATGCGACTTCGATGCTATCCGGTGTTGTCTATAATAGACTCCCTAAATATAGCTTTCCAATCTCACCTCATGATTAATACTCTAGACACAGTTTCATGATGTAAATAACAACAGATAGTGCTTCCAGAAACTATGTTAATATTTATTCACAAGGGCCTCCATTTGAATTAGGGGATAAACTTGAGATTAAGAGTTCCAAAGATGTTAAATATCGAACTAGATATGAAAAAACACTATGCAAAACCAAATCCCTGAATTTGTTGTTTTATCTAAAGATGAAGAATTGGAGAAGTACTTAGCTATTATAGAACACCTAAAAAAAAGAAAAGATTCAAAGGGAAAGGAAAAAAATTCAAGTAAAGAAGAACCAAATGGTGGTATGTCTAGTGCTTCGTTTGTTTGAATACCGACAGAAATTTCGAAGGAGAAGCTCGTGCTTGAAAAATTCGACAGTGGATCGGATTCTTTGAGAGTAATGATTTGGATGCCGTACAATCTTCGTGAGTCGGGGCTTTTATAAGACAGAAGAAAAGACCACCTCGCTATAGACGGATCATGGACCGTAAGAGGGCAATCCTCCGGGTAGAACGGTATCGTTAGCATCATCCTGGTGCGAAGACGACCAGTGCATTAAAAAGATCGATACTCGAATTCGGAATGCCGGACAAGGTGAAGGGCAAGAGATTTAGAAGGTATTATGCAAGATATCCATGGCTGACTTTGCCAGCTGGAGACAATCGCATTGGATTTGGTTGGTTTCTTCGACATTGAGTGTTCTGAGGGCTTGATTATTTTAGGTCCGAATGGGCGAACACTCGCCACTAATGGAATCGAACTTATAGAAAATCATGGAATCCGAGGTTACCCTTTTACGAAAGAGCGGTTGGATGAACTTCAGCTGAAAAAATCGCAAAACAGAAGCGTTTGAGATTGTTTTTCATCTCTAGTGACGACGATCAAGAAAGTTCTGTTGCTACCAACCAGCCCTTCGATATTAGCGATGTCGTTCGCGGGATGAATTGAGGAAAAAAATGTGTGGGTTCATCGTTAGCAACCCAAGCCTACAAGTCATTCTCGATTATACTCGAAGTCCCGAGCGAGAGTGAGAAAAAGGTGCAAAGGAAACAGTGGATATCCCGTAAGCATCGGCTCGCTTTATTCTCGATCCCGTAATTATTGAGAAATACCGGGATACGATTGTCAACAAGGACCTCACTTCTTAGCCGACGGTCGAGCTCTCTCTCTCTTTTTTTCCTGGCTCATGGATTCGGTCGCTTTTTTTGACGAGGTGAAGCAACCTGCAGGTAGTCATCGATCGACGAGTCGTGTATTTGGTCCTTGGTAAAGTAACATTATGAAGCGGGCTTTGGACGAAGTCGAGCATCTGCATCCGCAAAAAAAGAAATTCCATGTTTTTTACAAAAGCTCAAAGAGAGCAACTGCCCTCGAAAACGACGAGAAGAGAAGCAGTTGAGCAACGAAAAAGAGAAGAAGCTGCAAATGTATATGATGCATTTGATATGCGTGTAACGCAGGGGACTTTATCGTTTAGGCACGCAAGGTACATGCGTCACCAAACGTTGTGTTCGGTCCACCGATCCATTGGAAATACACCGTTCTCCCTTTAAAACTTAAAACTATACAACAACTATACAACATATAGTTACAAATTAATTCATTTATATAATAAAAAATAAAAAATTATTAATTTAATTAATTAAATTAAAAAAAATCATCTATATAATAATAATTTATATTGTTATTATTATGATTTAAAAAAAAACTTAGTTTCAAAGACAACATTAGAAAGAATTCTACAAGGAAGGTATCGATGATGAATGACATGCCTAGCAGATAATCCCCATGAAGAAAATTGTCGAAAGATTAAGCTTTGAGGACAAAGCTTTTTCGAGAAGAAGGCAATGTTATGAACCTAATTCATAACTTATGTAATAAATATAGTCATTAATAGAATAAATAGAATAAACATAATTACTAATTAATCAAATAGTAATTATGATAAGTAGTCATTAAGTTAGTTGAAAAGGCATGTCTAAAAGACATGCATGTTCGTGAAAAGGTGCCTGCATAGGTATAAAAGCGGGTCCTTATTGTAATCATTCACTCATCTTGTCTTATATCATATCAATAAAATATTTATTATTATAAATACCCTCGTGTATTTTTATAATTAAAAGTCGTTTTTTTCTATTAAGTCTACAAATCTTGTTTAGCTACAGTATTCAATCTACAACTTCACTACTGTAGGGTCATATGAAAGATGTTTAGTTCATTAATCCATCATTTAAAAGAAAAAATACATGTTATTCTGAGCCACATGGAATATTTTTTATTACCAGTGTCCAAGATAATGCAACGGTGAAGGAGCACAAATTCGGGATGCGATTTCAAAGCATGAGGAGTCCGAGCACCCAGTGGGAGGACTAGTTCATCATAGAGAAATACATCCGGAAGAAATATATATTCCAAACTATTTAACATGACATAAGACCCCATTTCAAAGCCTCTATCAAATCAAAGATGAATAAAAACAATAAGAACTATTTTCTTAATGGATTCACATGTAGTAGATTGATATGGGGTGATGATTTTCTCTCTATGATGGAGTTGAAGAGTGTGGATCTAGTCTTTGTGTGTTACGATGAAGTTAAAGTTAACCTAAATGAGATTCAGGTGTGGTGGACTCCATAAAAGATGCATTAGAAGGAGGATCAACGCAAAGAAGTAAAGTAAATATGGCTCATCGTGATGAGATGTAAATGGGCATAATTTGTTTTGGAAATTTGTAAAGCATTTTCAACAAGGGGAAAGCTCTAAGGATGTGATATTTATCATAGAATTTGTAAAGGAGGTGAATATTTTATTCCATATCCATTTTATCGTTCAATTTTTTTAATGGAAAATTCTATGAACTCTATGAATAATATTTTATTGAAAAAAATTCATTAAGAAAAATTTTCAAGTAAATTATTTACATTTAATGAATATTTATGACTAACGTTTTCGTGTTGGGTTAATTTTGTCACTATTAATTTTCTTGATGTATATTTCTTTTTTTGTTTGTTTGTCAAGTGGATTTAATTCTCCGGATATTACATCGAGCTTCACTTGTGGCTTAAGAAACCACGCACCTAGGGACATATAAGTTGTAAAAAACACTCGTGAATCGCACTCGACCTCGGCTACGCCAACCCTTAATATGGTTGGATTTTTTTCTCGCAGTAGTTTCGAACCCGTGACCTTTAGATCATGGAGTGACTTAATAGTACATCACATCACCGTCATTCTACACCCCCTTTGACTTCTTGATGTATATTTAATATGCATATTCTATTGCAATTTTCTTCTTATATGAGTGCTTATCATTGTAAACATACATGTGCACATTTCGATGGAAAATATCAATATAGGTTTGGACACCCTTGGACATTTCTATGAATAATATTAAATAATCAAATTTCATAAGCTACCCCCAACATAACTCCCATTTGGATGACTAATGGAAATAATAAAATCAATGCAATGTAAGACTATAAGAAAAGTATCAAACAAGCATTAAAGTCCATATAATTAAGAATTCATAAGTTGAAAAAATGCATGTAATCACAGCTTTATGGTATAAAACCTCATATTTTAAGATAAAGCACATAACGACAAATCATATGATATATTAAGGTAAGAAATAAAGAAAATTTACTTATAAGATATATATTGTTATCTTCTTAAGCCCAATATACATGTATTTGTATATGAAATATTATAAATAACAAAGACAACATATTCACTCTAAAAGCTATAAAAAATATTCTTTAGTGCATGCTATAAAAAAAAGTCACCATTATACCAAAAACATATGAGTTTCAACAAATATATATATTTTATTGCACTTAAAAAACACCTTTAGATGTGTAACTCCTTGAGCTCTTTAAGTGGAGTTGATGCCTCCATTAAAAAATAACAATAAGAAAGATAAAAAAAATCAATTTGAGCAATAATAAAATATTTTAGTGTCATTTTTAAGATATATATATATATATATATATATATATATATATATATATATATATATATAAAGAATGATGTAAGTGTTCATGCTCATAAAAAACAAACAGAAACATTGTCATATATAAATACAATATGTGTAAGTGAGACATTCCAGTTTTAGTGGCTTATTTTATATATATATATAACAAAAACTATGGTGTAAGTGTTCATGCTAATAACAAACAAAAAAAACATTGCCATATATAAATACAATGTGTAAGATAGAGACATTTCATTTTTTTTATGGCTTAGTATCTATATCTATATATATATATATATATATATATAATGTGTCAAGTGGGATCAAATCCCTTGAGGGAAAAAAAATTCTTTTTAGAATTAAAACATTGAGGAAAAGTTTATAATTTTAGGAATTTAATCTCTCCTCACTTCTTGCATGATAAATTTGAACTTAATACGCATCTATGCTAGTATAAATTTAATAATAGTATAGAAACCTTACAAATATAATGATGCAGGAGCATCCAACCGAAAGGCTACAATTGGAGTTGATTTCATTTGCTTGACAAAATAAGCAGTTTTGAATTCTATTTTACTTTGTTTTAAGTTAATTTGGGCTAACACAACCATTGTAGTTTTCAGATTAAAAGAATAGTTAAATTAGGATTATTTAGGTATTTAATTTGAATAAACCTAGTTTGAAACTAAATGAAAGTTTTCAACCATATGGGGATTTTGGAAAGGCGTAAAACCAAACCAAATCCACGATTGTGAGGGTCTACCATCCGTAGAGATAAGGAGAGTGTTATTAAATTGAATATGAGTGTGAGAAAATAAAGAAAGTGTTATTGAATTTTTAATTTGAAGAATATTTATTTCTCCGTATTATAAGTTCGATTGAGTATTGAAATGTGTTGGACTCTTTCCATATCAAATAAATGAAATTGCAGGGACCAATAATATACAAGAGGGACAACCATATCAAATAACCGAAATTGCAGATCGGGAAGTTTACGAGTAGGACCAAGTCATACTCTTAAGACAAAGAAGCACTTAGTATATCAAAAAATATACTAATAACATATTTTAATTATGTTCCTTTCCTATTTTCATTTAAAAAATTGTAACAACGAACTTCATGGTTGAATAAACCTTATTAAAAGGTCTCGTAAATCAAATTTATGAATTCAAGCGAGAAAATATTATAATAGTTTATACGGATAAAGGAAAGTGCCCGAAGAATTAAACACTACATTATACAACAACTACAAGCCTCAAAATCCCTTTGAGGGTTTGTCGTATTCTAGTCGACAACAAAATAAAAAACATAATATAGTTGTAAATTGAAGCGTCCTTCCTCGTTTCACCAGGGAGAAATCGGACCACGACGGCAATAGAACTATAACCTAGGTCAGCACTCTGTAGCCACATCAATGCACAGAATATTAAAAAAAAATAGACAATAAGTGACAAAGAGAAATTGCAGAAGAATTGAGAAGCCATGTGAGGAGCCGACTTACCCAGAGTCGAAGACCGTAGAGAGGTAGTGTGACCCGAGAAAGGAAGGATCATTTCCGTATGACCACTACGGGAAAAACCTACTAGCATAACGTATTAACCAAGGCACCAAAGGGTCAGCAAGGTAATGAAGAAACACAAAGAATGAAACCAGTAATGAAAATTTTACCTTTGTTGCGTAGGTCGAATCGCCTTGGAGAAGAAGCCAACACTCGCCGAATGCACAAAGAAATGTTTTAAACTTTTGAAGATGGCAAGAGAGGACCGAGAAGAAACGAACAAGAATAAAAAACCCTAGAAAATTACCAAAAAAAATACAATTGATGACTGCACCACCTTGCGAAGGAAATTGCAGTAGGGTTGGAAGCCATTTCACAAATCACGAGAGGGCATGTAATTTTGCAGTCATAGCAGGGTCAAAGCTCCTCAATCTCTCATAGGAATGTGCAAGTTTGTAGGTGGTGGGAAGATTGAAAACCCTTGCCCAGCCTCCCTCTCCGAAAAACCCTCGTGATGAAAAAAAAAGAAATGAGAGACAAACCATAAGTTCGTGACGTTTAAACATTGGATTTTAGCCCCCGGTCCAAGCTAAGTGGATTGTAAAGGAGCAGATTTAAAACCAATTTTATTGTTCCATAAAATTTCTTGTTAAGAGGGGTGTCAATTATAGTTTTAAAAAGTTTCAATTCATTCATTATTTCAGTTGTCCCCACCAATTGTGGTATGAGAACAAATATTTCTTCCTAAGTGGAGATGGAAGTAGGAAGAAGAGGTTGGGGAAGAGTTGCAAGGGGAGCAGAAGATGAAGGACTACGTGAAGAAATTAGAATGTTGTTAGCATGTTTGGTAGCAATGGAAGAAGGAAGGCATAGGGATCCCGAAGGTGGGGATGATAGTGATGGTGAGACAATGGTAGTAACATATGGGTCGGAGGATGAGACACCATAAATCAAACTACCGAAATCCGTTTTGATGGCTAGAAGCAAGCCAAGGCCGGAGCTCTCCAATTATGATGGCGGTTTGTCCACGGAAAGCATTGTTGGATTGGGTAAGTGAGTTAGATAAATACATTGAGTATGATGAAGTTAGTGAGGATAGGAAAATCAGATTTTTCATCATTAAGTTGAAATGACACGCAACATTGTGGTGGGACAGAGGTGCAGGGAAGAAAGGAGAAGACCGAACAAGCCTTTGATCAAGAAATGGGATATGATGATTGAAAATATGAAAATCAATTTCCGCCTAAATATTACCAAATTCCCCTTTATAGACAAGTGGAGAATATGAGACAGAGAACTATGATCGTAGTGGAATAAACATAAGAGTTCTATAAAGTGAACTTGAGGGTCGGGATATGTTGAAGATACCCCGAGAAGACAACAAGATTTGTGAATGGTCTATGGATGGAAGTCTTCGATGAGATTAGTATTCTTTCCCCTAAAAATATAGAGGAGGCATATTAATGTGCTTTGAAGGTGGAAGAAAATATTACCAAGAAGCAAAATGCGAGGAGAGGACGTGGTTCCGATAGAGGAAGAGGACAATCCTTTGGCAGAGGTATAATCGCACAACAGTAATGAAGAAGGCAGCAATTCGAAGGCTTTGGGACAGGGATCGAGAAGGAAGGTAACATGAGAGATGGAAGGCCATACCGGCGAGGAAGAGGTAATGGCAAGAGGCGAGAGGAAATTCCCTACCGATGTTACAAGTGTCACAAATGGGAGCACGGGTCTTTTGAATGTCCCGAAAATGAGCAAGCTGGATAGAGGGGAGCGTATGTTGCTCAACCCGAGGTAGCAGAGGCACCACCGCAAGAGTTGGAGAATGTGCCTCAAACAAGAGAGGCCTTGGTGTTGAACAAGGTTTTATTGAAACTAGCTAAGGAGGTGGTTGACTCGACACGAGAGGAAAGCATTGTTCTAGATTGTGTGCAAGTCGCATGGAAAATGCTGTAAATTAATTATAGACAATGGAAGCATTGATAACATCAGTAGCCACCTGAGATGTTGGAAATTTGGTTTTGAAAAATTCAAAGCACCCCTGACTCCATATAAGGTGTCTTGGTTGTATAAAGGACACCAATTATTGGTTGATGGGTAGTGCGAGGGTGGAGTTTCACATTGGCAAGTACAAGGACAAAGTGACTTGCGATATTATGCCTATGGAAGTGTGCCATATTATACTGGGAAGAGCATGGAAATATGACAAAAAATGTCTTCCATGATGAGGAAAAGAATTGTTAGAGATTTGTTAAGGATGGGATAAAGCATATTCTAGTTCCTATGAAAGAAGAAGATATCGCAGAAACTAGTGGGACTAAAACACACGTCGATAGGTGGAAAGGAGTTTCGCGACAGATTGAGGAGAATGAGGTAAATTATGCAATGGTGCGAGGCCAAGAGCAGATATTGATGCATACGAAAATCGCTGATTTTCCCTGTGGAAATACGGGACGTGTGCAAGAGTTTAGTGATATTGTGGTAGATGATCTACCGAGATAAATTACCAACAAAGCAAAGCATTAGTCACCATATTGATTTTATTTCGGGAGCCGCTTTTCTAAATAAGGTTGCTTATAGGATGATTCCAAAAGAAAATGAGGATATCGGGAAGAAAGTACAGAAACTTTGGATAAAGGGTCTGATTCGGGAGAGTTTGATTCCTTGTGTTGTTCCAGATCATTTTAGCTCCCAAGAAAGGAGGTGAATGGTGGATGCGCGTTGATTCCCGACGATAAACAAGATCAATATCAGTACATGATTTCTTTACCTCGGATGGATGATATGATGGATTATCCGAGTGGAGCAACATACTTTTCAAAGATAGATCTAAAAATCGTCATCGCCTTATCAAGATTAGAGAAGGTGACGAATGGAAGATAGATTTCAAGACCAATGAAGGCTTGTATGAGTGGTTTTTTCATGCTATTTGGATCAGAGCAATGCTCCCAACACATTCATGTGTTTGATGAATGAGATGTTGAAAGAATTCATTGGAAAATTTGTGATAGTATATCTAGATGATATACTTATTTTCAAAGAAAAACCAAGGAGGAACATTTTCGACATGTCGTGTATGTCGTCGAAAAAATTGTAGCAAAATAAATTATCGATAAATTTAAAAAATGTTCTTTTTTCAAGAAAGAATTGATTTATTTAGGATTTTTAATTTATCAAAATGAGTTGAAGATGGACCCGAGAGAAGGTTGCATCCATAGCTAGTCGCCATCTCCCAAAAGTTTGTTTAAAGTAAGAAGCTTTCATGGACTGGAAAGTTATCATCGGAATTTTATTAAGAACTTTAGTGGTATCCGTAGCACCTATGGTGGATACCATTAAGAAGGAAAATCAACCTTTTCATTAGACATAATCATCTGAGAGAAGTTTTTCAAATTTTGAAGAAGAAGATCAGTAAAAAACCGATCCTAAAACTACTAGGACTTTCAACAAACTTTTTCCAAGTTCGTTGTGATGTTAGTGGGACAACCATTGGTGAAATACTCCGCCAAGAAGACCAAGCTAGTAGCATACTTCAGCGAAAAAGTTAAATGAGAGTAGGAAAAAGTATACATCTTACGACAAAGAATTTTATGCGATCGTCCAAGCGTTGAAGCATTGGAGACATTATTTGTTGGCTAATGAATTTGTCTTATTTTTAGACAAATCCGTGTTACAATACATTATGCGGCAACACAAGTTGAATCATAACCATGCGAAATGGATGGAGTACTTATAGAGTTTTACATTCATTTTGAAACACATGAGCGGTCAGAGCCAACAACGTGGAAGATGCGTTAATGCAGAGGAGTTTGATATTACAAGAAAGCGCAGTACAAGTGTTGGGATTCAAGCATCTCAAAGAATTGTATGCGATGGATGCAGATTTTAAGGAAGCTTATGAAACTTGCCAAAATCCATTGTTGAGAGACAATAGTCCATGGTTGGACTATAACATGTAGGAGGGTTTTTTTTTCAAAGGAGGACAATTGTGTATTTCCCGGAATGTGCTATGTGAGAGAACTTAATCCAAGAAAAGCACAGTGGAGGTTTGGCCGGACATTTTGGAATAGATAAGACTTTGGATCATCTCAACCACTTTTATTATTGGTCGAGGATGCGAAGAGATGCAGAGATTCATGATCGTGTGTAAATTTTGTCGGCATGCAAAGGGACACAACTAGAATGCATGGTTGTATACACCCTTACCCATTTTTGAATGGACTATAGGACTCGATCGGCGTGGAATTTGTCTTAGGTCTGTCGAAGACATAGCGGGATTCGATTCCATCATGGTGGTTGTTAACACTCTGTAATTAGCAAGATTGGCAAAAGTCCAATCGTAGGGAGAACATTATTTCAACCACTTTGGGATTCTAGGATCTAAGCCTCTCCAGATCCGGAGAGGGATCTCTCTAATAAGTGCAAAGATTGGATTTTCTTTGAAGTCTTGGGTAATGATATTAGGATAGTTATGAAGGCCAAGGGTTTTGTTTTGTGTTTGGATGGTTGAGCATGATTACTGTTTGAGGTGGAAAGTTCTAAATGCAAAGAGTTTCAAAGGTGAGAAGTTGCAAGAAAATAGAACAAGCTTTGGCCGGGAAGATAGATAATTGTAGGTTTTACTCCATTGGGCTATGGAGTCATAATAGGGTTTAATTGAAAGCATGACAAGGTGCAAGAGTGGTCCATGGGGCAAGTCATCTATGTCTAAGGATCTCTTTAAAGTTTAATTTATGGAATGAAATGATACAACAAGAAGGGAAATTAAACAAATGAAGAACAAAGAGCACCTAAGATTAGGTAAGTACTTCTAAACTAGCCTGCTTTTGACATATGCTTAAGGAAAACATAAAATTAATCTAAGATCAAGTAAGTACTTCTAAACTAGCCTTCTTTTTGATGCACTTTCAATAGAAAACATTTTTAAAAACAGAGGGAAACTTGAAAGCAGTACGTTGGAGGAGAAACTAATGGGTCGGGCTCACCACAAATCCCTCTCCTAGCTCTGCTCTACTTGGTTACTTTCAAGATGAACACAAAGATAACAAAGAATGGCCTAAGATCCGGTAAGTACTTTCAAACTAGCCGAGCTTTTCAACACATTCCAAGGGGAAACATTCGGATAGTCTTTGGGGATAAAATTAGGACCAGGGCATACCATATCTTCCTTAGTTCATCTCTACTCAACATATATTGAAAAATAACAATTAAGAATAACAATCGGCTAAACAGGAGGACGAGGGAACGCCATCATTCCTACTATCCGAACCCGAATTAAATCATTCCCAAATAACATGATTGGAAGAAAACATTCAGATAAATATTTTTCAATCAGAGAAGGGTATTGATATACGATGAGGTCCTAACTCTATGCATGTTGTTCCTTATAAGAGAAAATGAACACAGTGAAAACGGTAAATAAAACAACAATTCAAAACAAGAAATAACACCACCATCGACATAGACCAGGATCCCATAAATCGGCATTGTATTGATGCTCCAAACCAGTTACAACTTTAAGTCCAATGCTTTAGTTTAGCAATCATCTACACTTCCCATACTAACTATTCTATCACAAGCGAGCTCCATGAGCCGTGAACACTATTTACGGGGTAGAAGTCTCAAGGTAAATTACATTTCAAATTTCAGCAATGAACTCAACCAACCCTCTCGTCATCTTCTTCAGTAGTATTTATAGAAGAATGAGGAGGTGATATCTGATAAAAGATCTCCAAAGATAATTAATACAAATTTAATGGCTTCTCGGCCTTTGGGGGGCTTGATGAAGAAGCTTACAAGGTGTCCTCCGTATTAAATAATTTACATTAAGATTTAAGCTCGGTGGGAGCTCTTTTTGACTTTCGAGGTTCTCTCGTTATATTAAAGTAACTCATCGATATTTGGTCATTAAGTTTATTTTCGAATTAACTCTCTCGTTGTGTCTTGAGGCAAATATCTGATCTTGATCAATAACTTCACCTCTATTTGAATGCTTTGAGGCACGGTGGCACTGTGGTAGTCGGGAGGAATCAATTTTCCTTAGATGTGACTGTGGAGGCTTTCTGTCTTATAAACCCTTAGGATTTTATTTTAACCGTATCTTAATTGGGAGGATTAGGATTTTGATAATCAATGTTAGTCGTAATCCCCCAGCATCTGTCTTTTAGTCTTCTGCTCGGTGCATTTCGTCTTCGACATCGATACTCTTCGTTTGTGATTTATTTACCATGTTTTGTTAGTGTGTAGTGCTGCGCAGAGGTAGTGAGGCATCGATGCCTTTGGAGCTTTTCGACGAGGCGCGAAATTTGAACCATAAACAACTTATCTTTAATAAATCTGAGTACGAGAATTAAACCCCGAAACATTCATCCTTTCCTCAATATATAATGGAAAAACCATATAATCGCCCTTTAAAAAATAATATATCTCGGACTTCAAACTTTGATAAAACCAGGTCGTATAACCATTTCCGGGTCACAAAAGGTGTTCATTGATGTCGGTTCAAGTGTGACCCTGAAATTTTTATGAAATCCGCCTTATGGAGCTTATCGGGTCCGCTTTTGGGGGCCTCGCTGACGTTGATTCAAGTGTGACCCAAATCCTCATGAATTCGCCTCTATAAAGCGTATCGGTCCGGATTTCATGACCATGGGAGCAATAAAATAAAACCCGCTCCAATTCGCTCGCTGTCGCGTGGTTGCATGACTAGGCGTTGGGACCACCGCTTCGTAGGGATTATCGATTGTTGTCGTGGCCATGGGGACCGAAGCAACTATTTGTGGGTCGTCGACTGCAATCGGATCGACGGTGGGAGATGTTTTGAGAAATGCACCGCACCTTAGTCTATCCCCCCGAGCTTCTTTTGAGCGCGATCACCATCCGATGAGCTGCCTCAGATCGGACTGCGCACACGTCAATATCGCGACCGAGCCCACAGATCGAATTTCAATGTGCGATGGGAGTGGGTTTTCAAAACCGCTCAAGGCCATGTGTCGACTGTGGCATTGATCACGTCCAAACGGGAAATACGACTTTCCCCATAAAGGTGGTGCGATGAAAATTGTTAGTTTTGTACAGATGATGGACCATGGGGACCACCTAAGTGATTGATTTTTGGGTGAGCGATTTAAGCTTTGTACTGGCGAAACCTTTTTCAAACCCCTGCAAAAAACAAAAAATATTAATAAAAAACAAAGGTTTTATGCGTCGAGGTGGAATATATATTTATAACACCGCTTGGCGCCCATCTCATGGGGCCATGGTCTATATGAAATGCGATATGATCGAGGGCTTTTATAAACAAGGCTAATCAGGGCATCGAAGTTTTAAACACGAAAAACATACTTATGCGCTCGGATTTTGCGATACGATAAGCACTTTGTGTGTCAGCACATGGTTCTAGGTGCGGGCACGTGGAGGGGAAGTGGCTTAAAACTTAGCCCAAGGGGGCTTAAGTTTGTAATGAAAAAATGTGTTTTTTTTATGAAAATTTTCAAGTTTTTCAATGGTTATGAGGGTTTCGATAAGGCAAAGAAAGGGTCTTAGACCTTATCAAATGGGTTTTGATGAAGGGGAAAAAGGGAAAAACATGAAACCGAGGGATTTTTATGGGGAATAAAGGGGAGCAAAACAAGAGATAGTTTTTCAAGTGGGTAAAGGGAAAAAAGGTGATTTTGCAGTAGTTTCTTCTCATGAAATTAGCAGATTCTAGAGTGTAAAATGGGCACACTAGGGAAGATTTTGGATAGAGGCATGAGGCCTTCAAGAGTCTTCAAGAGATAACATTTTTTAGCAATAAAATTTGTTCCTTGAAGGCTCCAAAAATGATTTAGCCACCTTTTGGTATAACAAATTTTTTAGGTGGCTATAGCGTGGTAGGATCGTTTCACCCAAATGGCACATTTCATTCCATGTGAATACAAGTGATGCCACACATGTAGCACACTTGTCCTTTTCAAAGATAGTCGGATTACATGGCTTGCCAAAGTCCATCATCTCGAACAGGGTGATGTAAAGTTCATAGGCCATTTCTGTGAACATTGTGGAAGAAGCGAGACACCAAACTAAATTTTAGTTCGGCTTATCATCCACAAGTTAGATGGGAAAATTGAAGTTGTGAATAAGAGTCTAGGCAATCTCCTAAGGAGTTTGGTTGGTGAAAATTCTAGACAGTGGGATAGTCTCGCTTGCATAAGCGGTGTTTTCCTACAATGACTCGCCCTAATAAAAGCATGGGAAAAAGTCCTTTCCAAATCCTATATGGAATGCACCCACGTGGAGTCTTTGAGTTGTGGGATTTGCGTTAATTGGAGCGCAGGGATTGTTGATGGCGAAGGTTTCGTGAAAGCAATCAATGATCTACATGAACGAGTCAAATTGAAGCTACATGACAACGACCAAAGGTATAAACAGAGAGAAGATTTGAAAAGTCTAGAGGTATAGTTCAAGTAAGAGACCTGAACATGGCATATTTGTGCAAGGAGAGGTTTTCTAAAGGCGAATACAACAAATTGAAGATGAAAAAAGATCGAACCTTGTAGAATCCTTCGAATTTGTCTGCAAATTCTTACGAGTTGTAGTTACCTCCGGGTATAGGAATCTCGTCCATTTTTAATGTGCGTGATTTGTACCCATACATTGTTGTTGATAAGGAAAACAATTTGGAGAGTCGAACACGCGACACCCGGGATGAGGAGGGATAATGGATTAAACAGAGATGCCTCTAGCATAGCCTTTGGAAATTGAATAGATTATGGACACACGGTAGCCAAGAAGACATGAAGAAAAAGAATATTTATAGTATCTAATCAAATGGAAGGATCGTCCTATGGAGGATTGTTCTTGGCCTGACGATGCCCAAATTCAAAACGTCGGGTACTTTATTGAAGAGCTCATGGACAGGAGCCATGAGTTTAACTTACTCCCGGGAGCTCGATGCACATCCAATTGAAAGGCTACAATCTGAGTTGATTTCTTCGCTAGACGAAAAGAAGAATTTTTTTAATTCTATTTTACTTTGTTTTAAGTTAATTTTGGCTAACATGACCATTGTAGTTTGTAAACAAAAAAGAATAGTTAAATTAGGATTAGTTAAGTATTTAGTTTTAATAAAATGTTCAAAACTCAATGAAATTTTTCTCAACCATATGGGGATTTTGGAAAGGCGTAAAACCAAACCAAATCCATGATTTTGAGGGTCTACCATCCGTAGAGAGAAGGAGAGTGTTATTAAATTGAATTTGTATGTGAGCAAATAAAGAAATTGTTATTGAATTTTTAATTTGAAGAATATTTATTTCTCATAGCATTATAAGTTCGATTGAGTATTGAAATTTGTCTGAGTCTTTCCATATCAAATAATTGAAATTACATGACCAATAATATACAAGCGGGGAAAACCATATCAAATAACCAAAATTGCAGAACCAAAAATTTACGTAGCGAGACCAAGCTATACTCGAAGACAAAGAAGCACGAGTATATCAAAAATATACTAATAACAAATTTTAATTATGTTCCTTTACTATTTTCATTTAAAAATGTTTACCAACGAACTTCCCCCGGTTAAATAAACCTTATTACAAGGTCGTAAATCAAATTTATGAATTCAAGTGAGAAAATATCGTAATAGTTTATACTGATAAAGGAAAGTGTCGAAGAATTAAAGACTACATTATACAACAACTACAAGCCTCAAAATCCCTTTGAGGGTTTGTGAGACTCCTAGCCAAACAAAAAATAAAAACACAATACGGTTGTACACTCGGAAGGGTCCCTACCCTCTGTCACCGAGGAGAAACCGGACCACGAGGGCAAAGAGAGCAGTAACCCAGTCAAGACACAGCTGACACATCAACACTGACGAAGATTTAAAAAAAAGAGAGTAAGTGACAAGCAAAAATCGTAGAAGAATTGAGAAGTTGTGTGAGGAGTCGACTTACTTGAGAGCCGAAGACCGGTAGAGAGGCAATGTGATCGAGAAAGGAAGGATCATTTCCATAGGACCACTGCAGGGAAAAACTCGTTAACCAAGGCACCAAAGGATCAACAAGGTAATGAAGAAAAACAAAGACCGAAACCATAATGGAAAGCTTACTCGTGTTGCAGAGGTTGAATTGCCTTGGAGAAGAAGCCAACACCTTCGAATGCACAAAGAACAATTTTAAAATTCGAAGATGGCAAGAGAAGACTCGAGAAGAAAACGAATAGGGATAAAAAACCCCCAACAAATTACCAAAAAAAATATAGTTGGTGATCGCACTGATTAGAAGGGGGCGTTGTAGGGTTGGAAGCCATATCACAAATCACGAGAGCGTGTAAGTTCACGAAAGCCAAATCAGCTTCAAAGCCCCTTAATCTCTCTGAGGACCCGTGCAAGTTTACAGTGATGGCTAGGGAAAATTTTAAGGATGGAAATTTATCTTAAAGATTAGAAACCTTGGCAAATATTACTAATCCATAACATGCAAACTATAAAATGCTTATTGATATTTTAGAAAAATTATTCAAACTTATAATGATTTATATAGTCCCTATAATTTTTTTGGTGATTTTTAAGGTAAAATATTTTTTTTCTTATAAAATTTAAGTAATCGTTTTTAAGAAAAAAAAGGAATTAGCGAATATTTTTTTTGGAAAATCCATGGGAAAATTAGCTCATGCGTGAATATTAGCCCCTAAAATTTTCCCTAGTGATGGCATGGTCGAAACCCTCGCCCGGTCCCTCTCTCTCGAAAAACCCTCGATGTCAAAAAAAGAAATGAAGGACAAACCCTAATCTTGTGGTGTTTAAACGTTGGATTTTGGCCCCCTGGTTCGAGCTCCCTCGGTCTTATGGCTAAGTGGATTGTAAAGGAGTAGATTTAAAACCAATTTTATTGTTCCATAAAATTTCTTGTTAAGAGGGTGTCAATTATAGTTTGAAAAAGTTTCAATTCATTCATTATTTCGTGTCCCCACCATATAAAAATCATCTTTATTACTTAATTAAAAAATAAAAATGTTTATTTAACAAAAATTCTAATGGGAAATATTATTGTTGGTTGAAATAAAATCAATTCAATGCAACATTATAATAATAAAAATACAAAATCTAATGTCAAAATTTATTTATAATTATATATTACACTATTTAAATTATATATGTAATAGTGGATTTTATCAAACCTTTAAATGAAATTCATCACATCAATAAGATGGATGAATATCATGGGTCAACCAATACCATGTGCTTGAAAAGCTATCCATGTGTAACCTTTAAATAAGTTTGATCACATTGAATATAATGGATGAATACCATAGTCCACCCAACACCATGAGATTGCAAATTATCTACGATGAAAATATGTTCCCTTCTCTTGAAAATAGACAAATATAATTACAAAATAAAATTCTTGTATGCTTCAAAATGGGTGAATATGATTCCTTTTGAGATATGTGATGGGCTATTTAGAACAAAAAAATAATAATGGGGTTTTTTAAATAAGGAAAAATATGAGATATTTAAATAATATAAAATATTTGCCAAATTTCAAAATATTATTTGAAAAAAAATAAAATTTGGTTATATTTTATCCCTAAATTTTTTTTAATTTTTTTTTAAATCGAATACTTGCTATATATGAGATGAAATGGTGTAATTGTGCAAGGGGTGCATGATAGGTTGTACTTTGGACACCCCAAACATTTTCTGTCCAAATTGTAAAAGTTGATTTTTCTTAGGTGTTTTGCAATCTCTTATCGGTTAAACCTACATAGATTAATGTTGTAGCACATGTAAATGATGTAGTGAGCATCCCTTTTATATGTATAGTGTGAATGTGACATCAAGTTGTGGAATTAACCACTTAGATAAATATGAGAGTGGAAAGTGGACTAATATCTAAGCTTGATGTGGAATTAGATAAGTTAGTCTTTGATTTAAGGGAAATGTGAGATGTAACAATCACAAAATTTGAGAAATTATAGAACCGTGTTATAATTTATAGAGAGTTTAACATAGTAATAGACTATATAGGTGAAAAATATTGTTATAGAACTAATAAGTACAATTAATAGAACTCATGTATCTTGATAGATAGATTTAGATTTATTTCTATATTGACATCAATAATAAATTTATTATGGCAATAATGAAAATGGAAAAAAAATAGAAGTCAAATGGTTGGTGGACTATGAAAGTAAAAATTTGTGAGTTGTTACATTTGGATCTAACCTCGCTAATATTTTTCCAATGGAAATTATTGAGTTATTATTGTTATTTTTATTTTATCATATAAAACTTGATTCGGATGCTTGATTTACTGTGAACTTTGCTCCAAAATCATACAGTATATTTCGCGAACTTTGCTCCAAAATCGTAAGTATTTGTCTTTTATTCTTGGAGGTATTAAATTGAATGATTGTTATGAAACATCTCTTAAAAAATAGTATACCAAGTAATAGTGTACTTGATCCTTAATTTTTATCAAATTTAATTTAACAACAAAAAAAACTCTAAACTCTGGCACCATAAGATGGTCATTGGGCCCGCCATAACTCTCCATTCAACTTATATCCCATCACCTGAAGTGATTTGGATGGCTTGTTCGATCGAATGGCCGCAAGACATATCGGATAGCAAAGGCACATGAAATATAACATAGCCTAAGGATATCTCATGGGCATTGGAGGGCTTTTTCTCGGATATAGGGACAATACGGCATTGAGAAACATGGGATCGAGGTTCTTTGGGGTTTTTAGCATAGAAGATGGAATGCAGATTTTCATCTAAAGATACTAATGGTCACAATGTTATCGAAGGGGAGGAGATAGGCTTGATTGTATTATTTGGTATATGTGCCATTATAATATTGAGGGAAACGTTTATCCTTATGATACGTAACAATGCACCTGGGACTAAAGGTGGACTTACGAGAGGGACCTCAAACCAACTCAAAAATCGGCTTTCAAAGTCCGTTCTCAAAAGCATGGGAGGCTCTATGTAATTTCTGGAATGAATCTTTGTTATCCTGAGGCCTTCAAAGATTACGGCTTCAAAATTTTCTCTAAGTGGTGGACTTGTCCCGGGTTGTTTCTATTTCGCTATTTGAGTAATTCTAGATGAACCATCCATGCAAAAGCTGTTTTTCGGTGCTGGAATATGAGTACACTAACTTGCCGAAAAATTTTCTCAAAGGGATGATAGTGCCAAGTGACAAAGGGGAAAATTTTCTCTGAAGATCTACGAATCGGACATGACTGCTCAGTGAAAATCGATTGACTACCCGATCATAAAAGCTAGGGAAAATCACCATGCATATTTAGGAAGGTCTATTTGGGGATATAGTGGATCCGCGAGATCATAATCACGATAAGGCGTCGCGGGCAGATCTCGGATAGATGTGGAGCAATATTGCACATTTTTCTTGCCAAAATGTGGTTTTTCATATTATTAAAATATTTTATGGAGATGGCGTATCAGTTGAAGAATAAGCCAACAAAGCATCATTTCGGACAAAATCATAAAATCCCTCTGGACAAATTACGATGGGATTTATTTCCATTTATGGCTATACAAGGGGGAAATATGGGAGAATGATTGTTTTCACATAGCTATGTGGATTCCGAAAGCATTATAGAGGGCCACGACGTCACTAGGACAAGCCCGATCGATCCGATTTTTTTGGCATGCTTTGAAACAGAAACTTTGGGATTCACAATGGTAAATCCAAGCAACATTCTTAGCTCAAACACCTCTTCCCATGAGGCACTTATTGCCGCCATTGTTGATGTGGAGCGGAGATATACAAAAAATTTTGACGAGGAGGCATGGTTGATTGCTCATTCGGTCTTTGTAGCGGAGGAGGCGTCATCAAGGACGATACAGATCAATGACGATACAGGAAGGGAAAAATAGGTTTGGAAAACCAGGGGGAATATATATCAAGGGAGGAATGTCGACGTGCATGCAAGGGGAAGAAACATAAGGAACATTGTTTCAAATAAGCCATGACGATAAAGGAGGTACATATGGGAACACGAGGATCTTTGGATCGTAGTCATATGCCTCCAAAAGCAAGCTCCGATAGGACGATGGATGTTCGATGATGGAAAGGACTTGAACATGGACGAATGGGTATAGAAAAATTGGAAACCCATACTTGGATACTCACCGATGGTAAGCAGGTTACCGAACAAATGGTTCAAAGCATACATTTCATTAAAGAGGAAGACATTGCAAAGATTGTGCAACGCACATGGGATCCATGGGGAAAAGCTTTATACAAATTTGGTCCACTAGTACTCGAGGTTTTAACCCAGCTTATGGAGGTGCCAAAAAACAAAGTTAAATGGGTAAAATTACCCGGTCTTCCTCCGGAATTCTATTCGATGAAAGCAATGTGAGCGATAGGAGACTCCATCGGAGAAACCAAATACATTGATCCTCGTATCATTTTGGAATCGGATAAGCGCATAGCTCTGTCTGCTTGTTGAGGTAAATTATGTGGGCGGACTACTCGGTGACGTTGATTTGATTTGGGAGCAACGCAAAGGCATAGAGATAGAGTAGTGGAGGGTTCCATTTCAATGTTTAATATGTCACTGCATGTAGCCATTTGAAGGGTAGATTGCACGATGTGTCACAGAAGATATAAAAATTAGAGAGATGGCTCATCAAATGGCTGATGAAAACAGAGTACATAAATTACGAAGCCAGAAAAACAAGCAACCTACTCACACCTGTAAGTCACTTTTACCTCATTCTAGTGAGGATAGCTATGTATCACTGATGATGGCATTGGGGAATGCGGATCATTGGGAGGTGGTTGCGCTTAGCAAGACACGACTGGGCCCCAACCTCATATTTATAACTCGAATGGGGATGGAATGACCATACCTCCTAGCCATTCTAAATCTCCACAGGGATACCTCTCGGAAATATAGCAATGGGAGATGCATTCTCGAGTTCGATGCCCACCTGCATCGGGAGTGTTGATATTACAATGGGAGGACATTCCATATTTTTGATCGAAGATAGACCGTATGAAGCTCATATATTTGCTTCGAGAGGATGTTGACGATTCTATTGATCCATATGCAAGTTGGAGCGGGAAGGTTTAGGAGTCCTCGAACAAACCGGAAATCCCTTCCCCGATTTCCGAAAATATGAAATCGCTCATCATCTAGAGGGCAATGACTATACAAATTTCCATCCATGCCCCCGCTAGAGATGGCATCCCCTTCCTCCCCTACCCCGAGGTCGCCATAGACATCTCTAATTCATCCAAAAATAGTGTTGGCAATGACATTGAAGCCCTCATGGAAAATCCCTGACCTTGACTTTGCAAGACTTAATTGTCTTTCGACAAAAATTCCAAAATAGAAAGACATTTTCCTCCTCGTCCTAATTGCAAACAAAATGTAATGATCCGCAAGAAGCATAATCTGTTCTTGAGACCTTATCGTGGAAGAGCGAAGACCAAATCCCTTTCAACGATGAATTGTTGGGATCTCATTGATGTACCTATTACCACATTGGAGAGTAACGGGGCACTTAGAGTAGGTATGCCCCTATCGAGCCCCAAATGAACTCGATTCTATCCATAAACCTTAGGGGCATGAGCGATCCCTCAAAACGATATCGCCTGGGAGACATACTTAACTCGGTGAAGCCTATCATGGTGCTTGCATAGGAAACTTTATGTGACAGGATGAAAGCGATTCAAAATATACTTGCCATTCATCCTAGATGGCATGCGGTGGCGTTGATGCAACTGAGCATTCGAGAGGCATGTTGGCATGCTGGGACCGATCTATGGTAAATGTTTTGGCTTACAGGTTCTCGGGTGGTATTCTATTATCAGGATATATTTGTGGTATTCCGGAAAAGGTGAACATCATTAACATATATGCCCCATCTCGTGGGAGATATGAGTTCTGGAATCGTATTAGAGGATTGGGTATACTTGAACTGGGAAACTTAATCATCATTGGGGATTTCAATACAACACTACTCTCAGATGAAGCATGGGGAAAGAAAAGTTGGAGGGCCCTTTGGCGGAATACATCAGTGACATATTTTTACAGGCTCAGCTATATGATATTCGACCATGCCCGGTTCTGCCTACGTGGACCAATAAAAGAGATGGGGATGAGTTCATAGGCAAGAGACTTGATAGAGCAATGGTAAAGGGACAGTTGATGGATTTAATGGGAGGAATTCGTTCGCACATACACATATCTGATATATCTGATCATATGGCGATAGTGCTGGCCTGGAATGGAGACTTTAAAAGGAAAGGATACCCTATTAAATTCAACTGTGCATGGCTACTTGAAGAGGAATATAATGAGATCATCAGATCTCAGTGGACTGGATTCACCAATTCGGAAGGATTATATGGATGGCCTTTACTTCACAGGAAACTACAATATATTAAGGTGATAACAAAGGAATGGGAGATAAAAAAGAAACAAAAACTCAGGAAGGAGTATCATGAAATCACCCAAGCTCTATATGGTCTGTACTCAAAATTTGATAGAGGTATTCCGGATGAATAGGATTTCAAGGATATGGAGAAGCTAACTGCTCGCAAGAGAGAGATTCTTAAAAATGAAGAGATCACTTGGAAGCTCAAAAGCAGAATAACTTGGTTGAAAGAAGGAGACAGGAATACAAATTTTTTCCATAGAATTGCAAACGAAAGAAGGAAAAAAAATACAATATGGAAAATACAAAAGGACCAAGGTGGATATGCATATTCTACGGAGGACATTATGGCGGAGGCCTTCGAACATTTTTCATCCTTTTATCAAGCAGATCCTAATATTTCCACGGACAGCCAAGAATGATTTCTTCAACATATATCAGAGATGTTTGACGAGGAGGCCATACGCATCCTTTATGCGGAGATCACCAAGGAGGAAGTGGCCCTTACATTAAGATCCTTTGCTCCCAACAAATGTCTGGGCTCGGACGGGTGGCCTACTGAATTCTATGTACATTTCTTCGATATCATGGCAAATGAAATTACTGAGGTGGTGGAACATATCAGAATCACGGGCCATATTGCAGCGAACATGAACTCTAATTTTATAACGCTCATACCCAAATGTTCTGATCCTCGGAATTTCTATGATTTTAGACCTATTACGCTATGCAATATATTGTACAAGATAACATCTAATATTATAGAAAACAAAATGAGGGACACCTTATCCAGGCATATTTCTAAGGAACAATATGGCTTCCTTAAAGACCGATCCATACACGATGCGGTAGCCATAGCACAGGAGATCATGCATTCGATGCATACTATGAAGAAGGAGGTGACTATTCTAAAAATAGATCTGTTTAAAGCCTATGATACATTGGATTGGTCCTACATCAGATTGGTTCTCCTCAAAATTGGACTCCCTGTTCACATTATCTGATGGATCATGGCCTGTATCACATCGATAACATATGTTGTTATTATTAATGGTGCCTCAACCAGATTCTTCAGAGCTCAGAGGGGAATCCGACAAGGCTGCGCGCTATCTCCTTTGATCTTCATTACTGTCATGGATGGTTTCAGCAAAATGATGCAGATGGCGGTGGCCTCCCGCTTCATATCGGGTTTCTCATTCTTCGACGAGGTATGCATCACCCACTCCTTTTTCGTGGATGGCATACTTATTTTCTATCAAATAAATAGGAATAATTTTTTATACCTTCATTATATGCTGATTCGTTTTGGGAGGGCTTCCAGATTGTGTATCAATAAAAGAAAATATCTACTCATCTACGAACATGGAGATGAACTGGAGATATTTTTTATTGCAAATTTCATGGGCATACAAGCTAATCACGTGTCCGGGGGTTTAAATTATCTGGGTTTTCATATCAAGACGTGTGGACATGGAGTAAAGGACTGGATGTGGTTAGTAGAGAAATTTAAAGCTAAAATACACAAATGGTCGCACCGTTGGCTCTCTTTGAGAGGGAGACTGGTTCTCATACAAGTTGTACTATCACAATACATTGTCTACTAGGGACACATATATTATCTCCCTGAAAGAATTGTAGTGCTCATCAACCAGATTATGACAAAATTCTTATGGGGTGGCGCGGATAAAAAAAACCAGGATACATTTGATCAAATTTGAGAAGTTATGCATGCCCAAGTAGATGGGGGGAGGGGTATACTGAATATACGCTTTTTCAATAGGGCTATGATGTTTAAATCCCTTTGGCGATTTTTCAATGGAAATGGAATATGGAACGACATTGTATATGCCAAATATTTGAAAAATGAATCTCTGTTTCAGCTAATGCACAGACAGCTGCACTTGCCTCGATGTCTATCAGGCATATGGATGGGATATAAGAAGATTTTACATTTATTTGCAGATAGGCTCATATGGCTATTCGGTGATGGAAGGAGTATAGTTTTTGGGAGTGATAAGATATGCGGAATGGGACAATATTTCCTCCCTGATCCGGTTTTAATCCATAGGCTCACATAGCAGGGTTTTATGTTTTTCAATCAACTTATACAATACTGGCTACAGGAGGTTCCCATTCTAAAAAGCGCATCAAATCTGGGCTTAAGAGGCGCTGATGAGGGATGCTGGGCAGAATATGTAATGAAATTCAAGGCTGCCTGTTTAACTTACAGCAGAGATGGGGATAAGATTATATGGGATGGAGTTTTGAAAAAGGGTAACATTGTGGTTCGGGAGGCATACATATCCCTTATATCACAAGGGGAATGCCCTGACAGAAATGATATTTTCTGGCCATATTGGAGACGATCCATACCCACCAAGATTCTACTATTTGGGTGGCTAGTGTGGAGAAAACGAATCCTCACATGGGATGCGCTAAAACGCAGGGGATTCATGGGACCGAGTAGATGCGTACTATGCAAACAAAGTGAGGAGACTGTGACACATCTTTTCTATGAATTCCCATTGGCATTGCAGATATAGAAATTGTTTTCCCCCCATATTATTGAGCCCTCATGGAATCCTACATACTTCATTAATATAGTGAAGAGGTGGGATATGGTAAAAGGGAAATACAAATCCATGTCTTTCTACATCATATGGGAAATCTGGTTGACCCGTAATAGAATTATCTTTGAAGAAGTTTGTTTCTCAATTCAACGGATACACAAGGCCATCATAAATTCGTTTGAGCATCAAGAGGAGGTGACCACCCCACCAGCAGACCGTTCTAGAAGGATCAAACCACATGAGATTTCTACGCCTGCGATCTTTTTTGATGGTGCTTGTCAGGAGGGAAAAATGGGAATTGGTGTTTGGATAAAGATATCAGATTCTGAGCGCATCCATATATCTTGGAATGCTGGACCGGGCACAAACACTATGGCAGAACTTATAGCACTCTGGAGTGGGCTATATGCTAGATACAATTTGAGGATTAGAAACCCACACATATATGGTGATTCCAAGGTGATAGTTGGAATATTCAATGGAGGATCATGTCTCAATGCCTCTATGGCACAGGGTTGGATGCAGAGGACTAAGAGGCTATGGGAATTACTGGAACAACCTCCAATTAGTCACATATACAGGGAATTAAATACAAGAGTGGACAGACTTTCAAAAAAAGGTTTGGATATGGTTTTTGGAATTATGAGGGTTGAACAATATCTACATGGAGACCGAGTTTGGAAGTCTGACATTCCCATCCCCTGATGGGTGGTTAACATGGTTTAACTGACCCCCTTTTGCTATTGTTTCCTTTTTTCCTACTTTTCTTCGACAGCAGCAAGCGAGCGTGGGATACTACCAGGTTGCAAAAAAGCGAGCGAGTAAAGAGCAGAACCAGAACCATCCCAATCAGGCAAACCTTCTTGACAAAAATGGGAAAATAAACTACTGGAACAACTGAACATCATACAATGGATTTGACAAGCGAACCAAATGGGATATTTAAAAAAGTTTATTAATTATTACACAGTGAATAGGAATCATAAGTCTATCTACTACAAGAACTCGGGAACACGGTTCAGGATCATATTTGGCAAGAGAGCGAGAAAGCGGACAGAGTACCCTGGTAATCACTGCACAGAGGATACTTTCTGTTGAATCCTTAGTTAAACTGAGAGGGGGGGGTGAATTAGTTTAACACATACATTAGCTTTTTAAAACTTTTCATCAAGCTTATTTACAACTTAATTTTATAACCAACTTAATATGTGAACAGTCTTAATATGTAGCAACAAGTATTAAGATAATGTTACACCAAACTTATTATGAGAGCAGTAAGCATTAAGCAGATTGGATAGAACATATCAACACATAGGCAACACACACAGTGACAGCAGATATAAGTGGAAACCCATAAAGGGAGAAAACCACATCTTATTATTGTTGTGATGCAAAGGCAAGCTCCAACTCCCTCTCACCACTGATTTTCTGCAAGCACCAACCTACAGGAGGCTCCAACCTCAGTCAGCTACAACTGACATCTATCAAGCTTCAACTTGATAGGGAAGCTCTAACTTCCTCATTCAATCAAAAGAAAATATTTGTTGATTTACCTTAGATATCAGCTCTGTTCTGTAGCATCTCTTTCTACTCCTCCTTTTTCTTATCTTCTCTGCCTCAATTCTTCATACTCTGCATTCTCTAACCTCTCTATGCATATCACTGTGATATCCTTTATACAGTTTGCCTCATGTTGTTCGTATTCCACAGGGAATTCAAAGTGAATAGCCCTGACTCTTCGCCTTCTGCCTCCTTACTCATTTTTCCAGCTCATTCAGAAAACTACAGCAATTTGTACAACTTTCAGTTTTACAGTGGAGTTGTCTTTCCTATGGAGACTTACCAATGCATCACAAACAATATAAACCAATTAAAAACATTTACATTTAGTTACAATGTGAAATCCAACTCAACCCATTCAGCCTTTTGGATCATTGCGTGTTGTCTTTTCTGCAGTTGTCTCTGCCTTTTTCCTCTCTGTATGCTTTTCTGTTTATCGTTGTTGCGTAACTCCTGGATATATGTAACTGCTCTTTTTATATAACGCAATTCAACTTTCAGCGTAATAATAAAGCATTTTTAACATATAAACTGCCCTTTGTGTGTAACACAAATTCCTTTCGGTGATATAATCATAATAGACCCTTTCAATAAATAAAATGCCTTTTCTGTTCAACTAATTGATCTTTTCTTGTGCTCCGATGCGATTACACCTCTTGTGATGGTTCTGATGCGATTGATCGCAATCAGAACTTTCAATTGTATGTTCTGATATTCTGCTTTACTCCGATGCGATGGTTCATTGTTCACTTTCACTTCACTGTGCCGATGCGATTAACAGAGGCCCCACCATGTAATCAACCAGCTCATATCCGCCTTCCATCCTTCTGCAAATCCGACGGCTATCATCCAATCGCTCAATCGCAATCAGAACTTTCAGTTGTATGTTACTCTTCCACCTCTGATGCGATGAATTTCTCTAATGCGCTTTAAGCCGGAACTCAAACAAATATGAGAATCACCATTTATAATGAATCGGGTCCACTATCGCAATCGGAACTTTTGTCAACATGTTCCGCTGCCACAATTTTCTCCGATGTGATTCATGAGGGTCCCACCGTATACTGCTTCGTTTGTTTTAAGCCCGAACAATAGAACCTTTTGTTCTTTTAATCTCGCGCACAATAATACATATGCTTTATATTATAACCTTGGTCCCTTGTATATAAAGCGCTACACACACACACACATATATTGCCGCTCCAGCTTTTATGTATCCTTCAACTTGGTTAAGATTCTCGGAATTTTATGTAGAGGGTCCCACACTACACATATAATATCCTCCGTCAACATTATATTAAGTCTTTGACTCAGACTTAAACCTAGTACTAATATATGTAGTTATATAACCTTTCGGGCTCCAGAGTTATTTTAACTCGCCTTGTTTATAATAATATAATGCACTGTCTAAAGTTTGGGTTACCTCTTCGTTAATCCACAACATAGTCGGGGTCCACAATTAATATATATAAACATACCAACCATTCAGCATTTTCTCTAATGGTTAATCACTAACCATTAACGCAGCAGTTCAACTGGGCCCACTGCAACTTATATCCACATATACAATGTATTATATGCCTTGTATTACAATCTTGGTCCCCTTTATAATACAGCGCTCATATCATTTTGAACCCCTTCCTTTGTTTATTATATCAAGTGTATTAACCCGACGTACAATATTCTTAACCCGCTCTCTAAGGTTTGAACATGATATAATAAAACATTTTCATACTCCCGAATTATCACTTAGCATTGTACCAATGGATTTGATGCCCTTAATTAAACATGCAAGTGTTTATTACCTTCCAACCATGGCTTATAACATTAACCCAAAATTTTATAATGTATTGCATTCACAGGCATGTAGCTTACCTTCCACCTGTTTATTAACCTTTATAATAGACACAATACATAGAACTTCGCATAATACTTGGCCCCGCAGCTGTGTATGTAGGTCCCACAGCATGTTTTTCATAATATATGTCAACAACCTTTAAAAAACATTATAACACCCTTTGAATGCATAACGCATAAGCCTCATAAGAAATAAGGTTCGACTTTAATCTTTGGTTTATGTTTCAAATTTCAATCATACATTTGACTCGGGCCCACAGTGATTTGCCTCAACTAACCTCTGTTCATCGCGCAAGTGTGATCACCGTCGATCTGCCAGCCTTGGTAATCGGACGGACACAGCTGATATCGCATTTTTCTTTGGACCAAGGGTTAACACTCAGAAATTACGCGATGTAAGTGGTATTCAAATACCACCCAAAGACACGTGTCCATCAGCGACCTATATCGCATTCAAAGAGCGAAATCCACTTACCACTCCCAAACGCACGATACTGTTGGTTTCCAAAACTCTGGTTTCACTGTTTGCTCACGGTTCTGCTCTTGACTTTGGGTTCCAGTTCTCATAATTTTAACTCTTATTAAAAGAATTTCCGCTTTTCACTCATGTTTCCTCTTGCATTTTCGACATTATAATATGGTGCTTCCATATGTTGAACGCTCGACTCCATTTGGTTTTCACAGTGTAATTCTGGTTCCTTTCTTGGTTCTGTGCCCTTACTGGTTCCACCTCTGTTATTATTTGTCTATGTTATTCTCTGTCTCCACCTCTGTTATTCTCTGTCTTTGCCTCTGTATTCTCTATCTCTGTTTCATTGTACTCTCTACAACCTTTCTCTGCTGCTCGACCGTTTCATCTCACGGCTCCGCCTCTGTATTCTCTATCTCTACATCCTTTGTCTTGTGCATGACTATTTTACTGTGTCACTGTACTCTGTACTCTATCTCTGCATCCTCTTCTTTTACTGCCTTGCTTCTTTTGTTGCTGCTCGACCCTATCTACATCTTGCTGCCTCTTTTTCTCTCTCTACTTCTATGTTGTCTCCTTTTCCATCTCCTTTGCCATCAATGACAACATTTCCAACAGTCTCCCCCTTTGGAATTGATGGCAATACACTTCCTTTGCTTGCCTTTTAGGACCCTTTCTTCTGTTGCTTGCTTTTCCTCCCCCTTTGACATCAATGGAAAAGGGTTGCTCATTTCCTAGTGTGTTTTTAAATCTCGTCCATGTTACTCTGATCTTGAGGACCTGTTTCATGCTATGTTTAGTTGCTCTAGCTCTTTTGTGACTCTCTTTGTTGACTGATCTCCCCCTGGAATTATGTCTTCTTTTCTGTTCTCCCCTTGGAATGATGTCTTCTTTTCTGTTCTCCCCCTAGAATGAAGCTTTCTTTTTCTGTCAGAGAGTAGTATCTGAAGACACTACCCCTAGTTTGTTTCTCAGATATTCGAATGGCTCTCTAGCAAGAGGTTTTGTGAATATATCTGTTGTTTGTTCTTTTGTTGGCACATATTCCAACTTCACTACCTTCTGTGCTACTTGTTCTCTTAGGAAATGGTACTTGATTGGGATGTGTTTAGTCTTTGAATGAAGTACAGGATTTTTAGATATACTTATTGCACTTGTATTATCACATTTGATAGAGATAGGTTCATCAATGCTTACCTTCATGTCTTGGAGGGTTTGTTTCATCCACATGACTTGTGTGCAACATGATGTTGTTGCTATGTATTCTACTTCTGCTGTAGATAGAGAGATAGATGTGTGTTTCTTGCTTAGCCATGCCACCAGACTTTTTCCCAAGTAGAATGCACCTCCACTTGTGCTTTTCCTGTCATCCACGTAGCTAACCCAATCTGAATCTGTATATGATGTCAAATTGAAGCTCTTGCCTTTTGGATACCATAGCCCATACTATACAATTCCTTGTAGATATCTGAATATTATTTTGACTGCTAGAAGGTGATTTTGTTTTGGTGTTGCCTGATATCTAGCCACAAGTCCTACTGCCAACATAATGTCTAGTCTAGATGTTGTTAGGTATAGCAGACTTCCTATCATGGATCTGTAAAGTCTTTGATCTATATCAGCAGATCCATCATTAGCACATAGCTTGCATCTAGTGATCATGGGAGTTGACACAGGTTTGCAGTCTTCCATTTTAAACTTTTTCAACATCTCTTTTAAGTATTTTTCCTGTGAGATGAATGTACCTATGTTCTTTTGCTGAATTTGAAGTCCTAAGTAGAAGGTGAGCTCTATAATCATATACATCTCAAACTCTGATTTAATCTCTTCAGCAAATCCTTTTGCTAACTCATCTTTGTTGCTTCCAAACATAATGTCATCAACATATACTACAACAATCAAGAGTTCATTTTCATGGGCTTTTATGTATAGATTGTTGTCTACTCCTCCTCTCTTAAAGCCTTGTTTTTGCAAGTACTTATCCAATCTTGAGTACCAAGCACGAGGAGCTTGTTTCAGTCCATATAGAGCCTTCTTTAGTCTGCACACATAGTCTTCTTTATCTTTTAATGAGAATCCTTCTGGTTGTTCCATGTAGACTTCTTCTTCTAGATCTCCATTCAGGAAGAAATATTTCACATCCATTTGATATACCTTGAAGTCATGGTAGCATGCAAAGGCCAGAAACATTCTGATAGCTTCCATTCTGGCTACAGTGGAAAATGTTTCATCGTAATCAAGACCTTCAATTTGTGAATATCCCTTGCATACAAGTCTGGCTTTATTCCTAATTACCTGTCCTTTTCATTCATTATATTCTTGAATACCCATTTTTAGCCTATGAAATTTTTCTCAGTGGGTCTTGGAACTAATTCCCAGATATTTTTCTTCTCAATTTTGTCCAATTCTTCATTCATAGCATTCACCCAATACTTGTCCTTGTTGGCTTCTTCAAACTTCTTTGGCTCTATTTGTGATAACATAGCTAGGTATACCTCTTCTATTTGTTCAGTTAGTTGTCTTCTTGTTTGGACTCCTACACTCTTGTCTCCAATAATTTGATCTTCTAGATGGTTCTTTTGAGTGTATCTTGAGGGGACTTTCAAGCTCAGTTCAGCATCTTCTGTTGTCTTGCTTATTTCATCATCACCTTGGCTCTCTTCTTCATAATCTTCTGGAGGATTGCTGCAATCTGTACTTCTTGTCTTGTTTGGTAGTTCTTCATCAAATCTTACATCAATGATTTCCACAATTTTCCGAAGAGTCTTGTTGTAACACCTGTAACCTTTACTTTTGGATGCATATCCTAAGAATATTCCTTCATCTGCCCTTGCATCAAAATTCCCTAGATTTTCATCATTATTCTTTATGTAACACTTGCTTCCAAAGACTCTAAAGTGCTTGATTGATGTTGGTTTACCATGCTATAGTTCATAAGGAGTCTTGTCACTGTTTGGTCTTAAATGAGCTTTGTTAAGAATATGCACAGCTGTGTATACTGCTTTTGCCCAGAAGGTTTGGGGAATGTTACTTTCTTGCATCATGGCTCTAGGAATTTGTTGTATAGACTTGTTTTGTCTCTCTGCCACTCCATTCTGTTGAGGTGTCCCTGCAATAGTAAACTGTTGTTTTATCCCATGTTCATTGCATAGGTCTGCAAAGTCATAGTCTGTGAATTCACCTCCTCTGTCTAATCTGGTGCACTTTAGCTTGCATCCTGTTTGATTTTCTGCCAATGCCTTGAATATCTTGAATTTCTCAAGTGCTTTCGATTTATATTTGAGAAATGCAACCCATGTCATTCTTGAGAAATCATCTATTATTAGCATGAAGTAGGATTCTCCACTTGGTGTTTAGTTCTTGAAGGTCCACAAAGATCCATGTGTACAAGCTGAAGTGGCATACTTGTTGATAGCTCATCTTTGGTCTTAAAGGATGTCTGTGTCTGTTTGCCCAATTGGCAAGATTTGCATATGGTATTTGAAGGCCTTTTTATTGCTGGCATATCTCTGACAGCTTTCTTCTTTCTCAATCTGATGATATGGTCAAATTTAAGATGTCCCAATCTCCTATTCCATAACCATGACTCCTCAAGTTTGCTAAGATGGCATGCTTCATTCTCTTCTTTCACTATGTAGACATTACTCTATGTTCGAACACCTTTGAGCAGAGTCTTTCCTGTGGTGCTTGATCTGACTTCACAGTCTTGTGCACTAAAAATAACTTCATAGCCTTTATCACACATTTGACTGACACTCAGCAAATTTTCTTTCAGCCCATCCACAAATAGTACATCTTGGGCCTTTCCTCTGCCATTATCTAGATTGACTGAGCATTTTCCTTTGATTTTCCCTGCTTTTTCATTGCCAAAAGCAACATTTCCATATTTCTTTTTATCAAAGGTTATAAACTTGCTTGTATCTACAGTCATATGCTTTGAGCAACCACTTCCAAATACCATTGGCTTTTCAGGTCTTGAGTTGTTAGAGCCAGGTCACATTTATTCACCTTCTTTTTCCACTGCTTGCATCCTTTTGTTTGGTACCTTTTCTGAGATGATGACCCACATTCTTTGAGAGAACATTTGAAAGGCATATGTCCAATTTTATTGCATATACAGCATTTAATCATATTTTTAGCATAATTATGAGTATGAGTAAACTTTCCATGATTTATAACCCTCCTTGAGGTTTTGAACATCAGTCTTTGTCCATATTTTTTGCATTCTAAGATTTTTCTTGCCTCCTTGTATGACAGTATGCAGCAATGTGTCCTAGCTTGTGGCAGGCATAACAGGTGGCATTTTTCATAGGAGGAAAGAATCTCCTTTGATGGCTTCCAAATTTGACATACTCAGGGGTATATGAGCCTTCTTCTGTTGGTTGAGTATTTATTTCATTCTTTTTTATTAGAGGTTCCTTCTGGTTTCTTCCTCCTTCATTGCATGTTTCTTCTTTTGTAGGAATCATTTGAGCTACTTCATCATCCTTATTTGCCTTTACAAAAATAATATTTGTGTTTTCCTTTTCTTTGCCTTTACTTGATTCTCCTTCATAGCCTATCCCAGTTTTTATCAGAGAAGATCTTTGAGCATCCATAATTTCATTCAACTTACCAGAGCTTGTCATTTGAGAAGAATTTATAAACACTTTCCTTTGGGCATTTTCTAATTTCTTCCTCATACATACTACTACTTCTTCCAGCTTCTCTTGTTCCTGAATTTTATCCTTAATTTTCTTGAGTAACATGTCTTCTACCTTCTTGGCTTCTTCAAGCTCTACTTTCAGCTGAATGAGGACTTCTGAATTTTGTTCTTCTCTTACATATTTGAGGAGAATGTCTTTCTGTTTTCTGCACTTCAGTTTGAGTCTGTCAATCTCCTCCAGGGCACTTCTTAGCTCCCCCTCAAGATCAACTTCACCTTCTTCTTCATCGTCTAGAAGGAGTCCTTCAAGTTCTTCTATGGCCATCAACATAAATTCAGAGGTTCCTTCTTCACTTGAGGTTTCATCTGAGTCTTCAGATGCACTGCTGTCTTGTTGAGCATAGAAATATTTTCTATTGAATTTCTTTCCTTTCTGCCAGTTCTTTGATATAGTTTTCTTTGATTCTTGAGCCTGATTCCTAGTTTTCTTATGAGGACACTTAGCAGCATAGTGTCCAACTCTTCCACAGTTAAAGCATTTGAATGGAATTTTACCTTTATATTTACCTGAGCCTCTATCCAGTTTCTTGACAAATTTGGCCTCTTCTTCATCATACCAAGAGCATATATCTTCCTTTTCTTCTTTCTTCTTCTCTGTCTTAAAGGCTGCCTCCCTCACATTTGGCTTCTTCTGTGGCAATCTCATCTCATGGGCTATTAGATTTCCAAGCAACTGGTTCATGGTCAAGGTTTCCCAATCAGCTGTTTCTTCTATGGCAGAAACCTTGGGGTTAAAACTGGGTGGAAGAGATCTTAGAATATTTTGTACAATTACACATTCTGGTATGGTTTCTCCGAGAGCTTTCATATTATTAACAATTTCTGCAACTCTTAAGAAGAAGCTGCCAATATCTTGATCATCATTTCATTTTTAAATTTTCAAATTGAGCTCTATATACTTGAAGTTTGGTTGTCTTCACCCTTTTGTTTCCCTCATGGATGTTTTCAAGAGTATCCCACATTTCTTTGGCAGTCTTGTTGTGCATTACTTTGATATATTTAGCTTCACATAGTCCATTTAAGATTGCATTCATGGATTTTGCATTAGCTACAAAGTCTTGTTTAGCTTCTTTCTCTGAGTCAGTTTCCTTTGGGGCATATCCAAATTCCATAGCAGCCCAAAATTCTATTCCTAGAGACATTACGTATGCTCTCATTCTGATTTTCCATAAGGCATAATTAGCACCGGTGAAAAAAGGGGCTTTATTGGTTGAGCTTCCTTCTTGACTAGCCATCCTGGGGACCTAGGATCTCCTTTCAGTGGTTAAAATGGTACAAAAGGAACTTGGCTCTGATACCAATTGTTGAATCCTTAGTTAAATTGAGAGGGGGGGGTGAATCAGTTTAACACATACATGAGCTTTTTAAAGCTTTTCATCAAGCTTATTTACAACTTATTTTATAACCAACTTAATATGTGAACAGTCTTAATATGTAGCAGCAAGTATTAAGATAATGTTACACCAAAATTATTATGAGAGCAGCATGCATTAAGTAGATTGGATAGAACATATCAACACATATGCAACACACACAGAGATAGTAGATATAAGTGGAAACCCATAAAGGGAGAAAACCACATCTTATTATTGTTGTGATGCAAAGGCAACCTCCAACTCCCTCTCACCACTGATTTTCTACAGACACCAACCTACAGGAAGCTCCAACTCCCTCTCACCACTGATTTTCTGCAGACACCAACCTACAGGAGGCTCCAACTCCCTCTCACCACTGATTTTCTGCAGACACCAACCTATAGGAGGCTCCAACCTCAGTCAGCTACAACTGACATATATCAAGCTTCAACTTGATAGGGAAGATCCAACTTCCTCATTCTATCAAAAGAAAATATTTGTTTATTTACCTTAGATATCAGATATGTTCTGTAGCATCTCTTTCTGCTCCTCCTTTTTCTTATCTTCTCTGCCTCAATTCTTCATACTCTGCATTCTCTAACCTCTCTATGCATATGACTGTGATATCCTTTATACAGTTTGCCTCATACTGTTCGTATTCCACAGGGAATTCAAAGTGAATAGCCTTGACTCTTCGCCTTCTGCCTCCTTACTCCTTTATCCATCTCATTCAGAAAACTACAGCAATTTGTACAACTTTCAGTTTTACAGTGGAGTTTTGTTTCCTATGGAGACTTTCCAATGCATCACAAACAATATAGACCAATTAAAAACATTTACATTCAGTTACAATGTGAAATCCAACTACACCCATTCAGCCTTTTTGGATCACTGCGTGTTGTCTTTTCTGCAGTTGTCTCTGTATGCTTTTCTGTTTATTTTTGTTGCATAACTCCTGCATATATGTAACTGCGCTTTTTATGTAACGTAATTCAACTCTCAGCATAATAATAAAGCATTTTTAACATATAAATTTCCCTTTATATGTAATGCAAATTCCTTTCGGTGATATATCATAATAGACCCTTTTAATAAATAAAATTCCTTTTCTATTCAACTAATCAATCTTTTCTTGTGCTCTGATGCGATTATACCTCTTGTGATGGTTCTGATGCGATTAATCGCAATCAAAACTTTCAATTGTATGTTCTAATATTATGCTTTACTCCGATGCGATGGTTCACTGTTCACTTCCACTTCATTGTGCCGATGCGATTGGATTTCTCCGATGCGATTAACAGAGGCCCCACCATGTAATCAACCAGCTCATATCCACCGTCCATCCTTCAGAAAATCCGATGGCTATCATCTGATCGCTCAATCGCAATCGGAACTTTCAGTTGTATGTTACTCTTTCACCTTCGATGCGATGAATTTCTCTGATGCACTTTAAGCCGGAACTCAAACAAATATGAGAATCACCGTTTATAATGAATCGGTTCCGCTATCGCAATCGGAACTTTTGTCAACATGTTCTGCTGCCATAGTTTTCTCCGATGTGATTCATGAGGGTCCCACCGTATACTACTTTGTTTGTTTTAAGCCCGAACAATAGAACATTTTGTTCTTTTAATCTCGCGCACAATAATACATATGCTTTATATTATAACCTTGGTCCATTGTATATAAAGTGCTACACACGTATATATATATATATATATATATTTCCGCTTCAGCTTTTATGTATCCTTTAGCTTGGGTTAAGATTCTCGGAATTTTATGTAGCGGGTCCCACACTACACTTATAATATCCTTCGTCAACATTATATTAAGTCTTTGACTCAGACTTAAACCCAGCACTAATATATGTAGTTATATAACCTTTTGGGCTCCAGAGTTATTTTAACTCGCCTGGTTTATAATAATATAATGCACTGTCTAAAGTTTGGGTTACCTCTTTGTTAATTCCACAACATAGTCGGGGTCCACAATTAATATATATAAACATATCAACCATTCATCATTTTCTCCAATGGTTAATCACTAACCATTAACGCAGCAGTTCAACTGGGCCCACCGCAACTTATATCCACATATACAATGTATTATATGCCTTGTATTACAATCTTGGTCCCCTTTATAATACAGCGCTCATATCATTTTGAACCCCTTCCTTTGTTTATTATATCAAGTGTATTAACCCGACGTACAACCTTCTTAACCCGCTCTCTAAGGTTTGAACATGATATAATAAAACATTTTCATACTCCCGACCTTATCACTTAACGTTGTACCAATGGATTTGATGCCCTTAATTAAACATGCAAGTGTTTATTACCTTCCAACCATGGCTTATAACATTAACCCAACATTTTATAATGTATTGCATTCATGGACATGTAACTTACCTTCCGCCTGTTTATTAACCTTTATAATAGACACAATACACAGAACTTCGCATAATACTTGGCCCCGCAGCTGTGTATGTAGGTCCCACAGCATGTTTTTCATAATATATGTCAACAACCTTTAAAAAACATTATAACACCCTTTGAATCCATAACGCATAAGCCTCATAAGAAATAAGGTTCGGCTTTAATATTTGGTTTATGTTTCAATTTTCAATCATACATTTGACTGAGGCCCACAGTGCTTTGCCTCAACTAACCTCTGTTCATCGCGCAAGCGTGATCACCGTCGATCTGCCAGCCTTGGTAATCGGATGGACACAGCTGATATCGCTTTTTTCTTTGGGCCGAGGGTTAACACTTATAAATTACGCGATGTAAGTGGTATTCAAATACCACCCAAAGACACGTGTCCATCAGCGACCTAGTTCACGTTCAAAAAGAGAAATCCACTTACCACTCCCAAACGCACGCGATACTGTTGATTTCCAAAACTCTGGTTTCACTGTTTGCTCACGGTTCCGCTCTTAACTCTGGGTTCCAGTTCTCATAATTTTAACTCTTGTTAAAATAATTCCCACTTTTCTCTCATGTTTCCTCTTGCGTTTTCGACATTATAATACGGTGCATCCATATGTTGAACGCTCGACACCATTAGGTTTTCACAGTGTAATTTCGATTCCTTTCTTGGTTCTGCACCCTTACTGGTTCCACCTCTATTATTCTCTGTCTTTGTTATTCTCTGTCTCCGCCTCTGTTATTCTCTCTCTCTTTTATTCTCTGTCTCCGCCTTTGTTATTCTCTATCTCTGCCTCTGTATTCTCTGTCTCTGTTTCATTGTACTCTCTGCAACCTTTCTCTGCTGCTCGACTGTTTCATCTCACGACTCTGCCTCTGTATTCTTTGTCTCTGCATCTTTTGTCTTGTGCATGATTGTTTTACTATGTCACTGTACTTTGTACTTTGTCTCTGCATCCTCTTCTTTTACTGCCTTGCTTCTTTTGCTGCTGCTCGACCCTCTCTACATCTTGTTGCCTCTTTTCTTCTCTCTGCTTCTATGTTGTCTCCTTTTCCATCTCCTTTTCCATCAACGACAACATTTCCAACAAAGATCAGATCTCTGATATCTTCACCAAACCTCTTGACAAGATAAAATTTACTAAGTTCAGGGATGAACAAGGTATAGGTTGTAATGTATCTTTGGATCATAGGGGGGAATTTTAAATTATCCAAATATCATAGTTTAAATCTAGGATAAAATATTTAAATTAATATTGGATAAAATATCATAGTTTTTTAGGAGGGTATTTATTGTAAATGGACACTTGTTGTTTTATTAAGTGGTCCATAACTAAAATAAGTTAGGACATGTAGCTTATAGATAGGTCATTTTCCTAATTGCAAGAGTGTTGGAGTCTACAGGTGTAAACTCTTGCAAATTTCCCATGTAATTTCTTTTCCTATTAATAAAATTATGTATTTGAGGACACTTCTACCATTATTTTACTTTTTTACTCCAAAAGTGGTGAATCATTCCCCGTGGTTGACATCTTCTTCCTTAATCTTATTGGTTCTTATAAAGTTTATTTTGGTTGTACATTTTTCTTAGGAGGACCATTTTAGACCTCAAAATTCCACTAATGATAGTTCATTTCAAATTTTCAAGGGTTTTTTGAGTGGTGGGATGGCTTCTCAAAGATTTTGAAATGATTTTTATATTCTTTAAGACTTTCATCCATTTAGCAAGCTTGGCAAGTATAAATTGTATGGGTAAATTTGTAGTATATGGATCAGAGTGTAACAAATGAAAGGATATGGATAGCTGGTACTTATTCTAGGAAATATTCATATCCTAAATCAGTCACACGGCTATAATGATGATTCTTTACAAAAAATCTGTTTATGCAAAGTAAACAACATTCAGAAATTAGATTACATTCATAAAGTATTTCACAAATCCTTTATGAAATCTTCACTAACATTTTCTACAACACATATATGATTAGCAGCAAGCTGAAAGAAAATAATTTACTATTAAATCCTTTAACAGTTTCTCACTCACACCTTAGTAGCTGCTACAATTCATAAATTAGAAGAAATTAACAAAGAGAGAAAACACAGCATAAATTAGATAGTTCTTGAGTCACAAAATCCTCCAGCATGAAGTGAAAAAGGGATTTTCTTTATTATATTAAGTCTTCGAGTAGACCAACATCCAACCAGGAAATGGTATTTACAAATGGTATATATAGAAAGAGAGGAACCAAATCCATCTCTTCTAAAAAGAAGGAAGCACTACTCCTAACATTTCATAGGTGTCATAGCACATTAAAACCATATCCCATCGAAATCTAACTGAAATAACAGATGTAGATGAAAGAAGAGAAGATAATTTGGGCCGAACTGCTGAGTATGCTGACATGCTGCCCCTTTTTCTGCCGATTTGTCTCGTTATGTATTTAGTTCTTAAATAACCATGTATATTCATTTAATATGACTTCCAAAAACCTCATAACCAGTTATCATCATCACTTGTTATATCCATTTGGTTATGATTCCCTATCCTTCCTGAGCTGGCTTAGAAATTTTGCTAACAAGTGTCAAAAATCAGTGAAAACAGGCACTACCAGAAATTCCAATAAAAACCTGTAACTGCACAAAAATTGTAACGCTACCGAAATTTCCTGTAGCACTCGGTTTATTTTTCAAAAATGAACATAAAACACTGAAAATTCTGTGTTGACTTACATTCTTTGACATCTGTATTACTGTTCAAAATTGTACTTAGTAAGGAAGAAGGTGTTTTATCAGAAAACCTTTTTACCTTCCTTCCATGTGGG
Source organism: Pinus albicaulis (assembly GCA_034641835.2). Lineage (NCBI taxonomy): Eukaryota > Viridiplantae > Streptophyta > Pinopsida > Pinales > Pinaceae > Pinus > Pinus albicaulis. The sequence goes on along the minus strand of CM076577.1, from coordinate 993,445,086 downwards.
CTGCAGCTTCACCAAGATTTTCCAAGTCTGACTTGTTGTCAATAGATGATCTTGATATGGTTGTTCTTGTGGTTGCTTCTTTGATAGTGGTCTTCTCCTCCTTTGAACCCTTTTGGATATTTCTTTCTTTTTTTTTGGTTTAGTGTGCTGCTCTGAAGGGTTTTTGATTTGTCTTTCTTATTGGATCCCTTTGTCTTTAACCCTTCAAATTTTCCTTCTATATCAATCACCTATGTCAATAAGCTTGGATTGTGAAAAGCCTTGGACTTGAGCATGAACTTGTTGTTGTCTCTGGTATGCCTTTTTCTGGTACCAGCAACAGGTTTGGCTTACTCTTCCTTCTTCTTGCTATTGATCTCATACCCTACATCTTTGAGAAGTTCTTCATCAGACTTCGTAGGCTTGTATTCTTTCTACATTTTCTGTTGAATGTCTACTTCTGAAATTTCCAGTAGCATTTGTTCTTTAGATTTCTCTGCAGTTACAAACCTTCCTCTTCGATATTTGGTGTAGACATTAGGAAAAGGAGGAATGGGGGGCACCATTTTCATAGACTTGGGTTTATTAAATGAGGAGCTCTCTCCTTTCTCCAACTTTCCCTCAATCTTGGCTGAATGAATATTTTCTTTTCTTCTGTTGGCCTTATGGATGTTCTCATTCTTATCCTTTCTCTTTTTTTCTCTTTGCGGGTTGAGGGTGTTATTGTGAAGATGGAGGTGTAGGTTTAGGTTGGCGTGACCTGTAAAACAAGAAATGGTCCCATGTTTGATTTATTTTCCTTAACTCTTCTTCAACTAACACCTTGATGAGATCTTGATGATACAAGTCGTATTCTGAAGCAACAGAATGTGATTGAATCCTTGCTGAAATCTTTGTCAGAATCTTCAGCAAAAAATATGGCAAGTTGAGGGTCTTCATACCTCCAACATGAAAAATAAATCTCATATGATAAAGAAACATTATTGTATATCTCCTTTCACAAGTGAGGTAAATCTTGATGAGTTTAACAGCTTATACCCATTCATTTTTTATAAAAAAAATTGGAATTCCTTTAGCCCTATTGGGATCTCTGTGTCCGTCCTTGAGGAAACTGTTGAGGTCTCCTCTGGTGATAACCTGACCTTTAAACCACCTTTCTCCTTCATGTGGAAGGTTTAATTCCTCATCAAATGACTATGTTGATACCTGCAATGTAAGACCGTAGACTGTGGCTTCATGTCCATTGAAAGAGTTTACAAACTCTTGAGCTACTCCTAAGTGAGAGCTTCCCTGCCTGGTGCACAAAAAATACCACCCTGCTTGAACAAACAACCTTCTCACCTTCTAATTTGCATCCACTAGGTCAGCACCTTGTGGTTCAATTCGTTTTTTCTTTCCTCCTCTTTTAGTCATCTTTAGAAATTAATAACTTTGTCTCTGAAATCTAATAGGTGGGAGAGCTAGAAGAGCTCACCGAAGAGGTGTTGCTTGTGTCTTCCTTTGAAATCCTTTCTGAAATATAGACTCCTTCTCAAGCTGCAACTCTAGAAAACTCATTCTCCAATAGCTAGGCTCACAACTGATACTTCTCCTTCTTTTTCGATGATTTAAAATAGCAACAATGGTTCATCCTCCCATGCAATATATTTTCATGATGGAAAATATCCTTAACCGTAGTATGCACCATGTGATAGAAATCATGGTCTTCAGTTGGCTGCGTAGCTTCAGATAGCATGCTACAGGTGGCTTGAAATAAGCGGATATGTGACTGGAAGTCACCTCCACTTCATGCTAGTTTATTGGCCTAAATTTCTGGCAGTGTATATGCGTAACCATCCAAATGATCACTACATTAAACCTTCGGATCCATGATCTTTCCATTCAAAAATCATGTACCTTGACATGAAAATAGACCAACTCGGCTAAGAGACAAGACGAGATCAACGGTTGGCTTTGGTTATTGCGGATTGACACCTAGACACTATACGTATACCATGACTTAACTTAACGTGACTGACCACAAACCTATCCTATCACGTGGTTTAAATCATAATGAAACGATTTAAAATTTATTTTAAACTAAAACGCGTGGCTTGACACAAAGCGATGTTATTTTTCTTTTTATTTTTAAAAACATGGGAAGTTACCGAAATTTCCGGTAACATCGGATTAAAATAAAAACAGACAGAAACAGAATTAAAACAGACTCTTCGAATAGGCTAAAACAAGCGCTACCGGAAATTTACGTAGCGACCAAAACATTTTTTTGAAATTTTCAAAATATAGTCCTAAAAAACAAAAAAAATAAAATGGACTCATGACTTAGCAAAGAACTGTGCTAACACCAGGTGAAGGATACATTCTTGAATTCGATGTCCTCAATGCCCAGGTCCTGGATAGTCTCCTGGAATGGAGTGGAGATCGGGTCCAACCACCTTATTCCTCCCTTTTTCTCACCCAAATCCTTAATCAGGTTGAAGTCCCCTGCTAGGATCTAGTTTGTGTCCCCCAAGAGCTCCTTTAGGTCCTGCAAACTTTCGAGTAAATCTATCTTCGTCCTTGATAGAGTAGGGCCATAGACCCTTGTTAACCAATTTTTTTATGGGGAACCTATGCATTCAAATTGAACAAAAAGGGTATTTGGATAAGTGATCCATCTTCCAAAGGAAATGGATTGGGGGTCCCAGAGGATGGCCAGTCCTCCTGCACTACCCCTTTCATCCATTTCCATGCATTCCTCCAAAGGCCAACTCCTACTGGCTATATCTTTAAGCTTTTCCTGTGTCACTTTGGTTTCTTATAGTACTACAATATCTGGTCTCTCAGTTTGAATATGTTCCTTCATATACCTCAACTTACCCTTTGATTTGAGGCCTCTTATGTTCCATAATAACATCTTCATTGAGTTGGTAAGGAGAGAGATTTGATAATATTATGTCAGTACATTGGCTTGTCCTAAGTTAACTAGGATTTCCACTGCATCTCGGATCACTTCGCTAGTGGGCCTTCTACCTTTCGTCCTGGAGCCCGAGGAAGGTTCCACCCGTAGGGTGGGCGTTTCTTAATCTAATATAGCTAAATCAATTTGAGGAGGGGATTCCACATAGGCTTGGAGTTTCTCCCAGTCCTTGTAGATTTGATGGAATTTCTCTAACTGATCTTGGAGGATTTCAGTCAATCCATCTTTGGCCCAATTTCACAAGAATGTGACCATAACCCTTTCATCGGAGTTGAGTTGATCCATCTTCACGTCATGTTCTAGGGTGTGACGGACATGGGCGAGGACTTACTGGATTTTTTACCTATATAATTTTCCTTTAGGGTCTTGTGTTTACTCGATTTTTTAACCTAAGGGTTTTCAAGACCCGTCTCCACTTCCCTTGCTGCTTGGGATGGGGGTACAACCACAAGTACTATTGGATGTTTTGTTTTAGCCTGATATGCTAGGATGGAGAAGTGATTCCCTGAAAGGCAGCTTGGGGTCGCTTGAAAGGTTCCATAGGGGCGGCTAGGGGTCGCTTGATAGGTTCTAGAGGGAGGGCTTGGAGCTACTTGAGAGGTGCTTGGCGGGGTATGAGAAGGAAGGGATTTTTCAGGAGGAGGGCGTCGTCTTGAGACTTCCTAGGAGTCATCTGAAGATGGATTCGTCGAGGGATTTTATGCATGTTGTGTACAATCAAGAAATAGGTGCCCATATTTGTGAAAAATGATACATCTCAAAGGAACATGCTCGTAGTCCAGCGGTTGAGACTAGATTTTGTCATGATACTCTATTTCCATCGATTTCGAGAGAGGTTGTGATATGTTCATATAGACATAGATATGGGCATAAGAGGATAATTATCAGCATCTTATGATCTCTGAGACTTGGACAAAGTCTCCTATGAAGTTTTCGATTCACTCCAGAATATCCATCTTCCAAAAGTTCTCTCGAAGGGAGTACAGTTAGACCCCAATGGGGGCAGCTAAAAATTGTTCCTTCTCTAGATTGTAGCAGGGTTCCCAGTTTTGCATGAATAACCCAACATTTTTCATTAAATAGGGGCCATTATCCAGGATTTTCTTGCGATCTTACATATCTTCAAAGATTACTATGAAAAAACCCTTGGCTCAAAGGCGGAGGTCAAATGGAGATTTCGGCTACAATTTGAGTTGGATCCATATAAGAATACCTAATTCTCTGGGCCATATGCCCATGAATTTACAAATTATTGTATGATCCTGCATGAAATGGTGAGATTGTTCGAGGTAGTTTCCAGGAATCACCACTTAAGGGCTATTTGTTACTTTTGGGAGGCAACGACCCCACCGCTCGGGACTTTCATTGAACGCCCTGGGTCGGCGTTTTAGGTTGCTTACCTCTGTGTTGTCCGGAGTTGGATGATGATTCAGCGGAAGTTCGATGTGCACCAGTGAGTATTGATTTGAAGGAGGGGTTTGATCCTCCTCTTCTGGGAGGGCCCGAAATATGCCCGCCCAGCCTTAAGATGGTGTCAGGATGTGTCAGTTGAAGCTTGGGCGAGGTGAGAAGTTGGTTGCACGAGATCAGGAAGCCTGAAACCCTAGCTTTGTCATAACCCTAGCAGAGTGTTTTCCCCTTTTCCTTCATAGTCTATAATATTTGGATTTTCCCCCATCTATTATTTTTATCTCTTTCACTTTTTGGTTATTTCCAGCTTCTTTGACTCCTCTCATCGCTTAAGTTCCTCCTCACTCTTTCTCCCTATCGAAAGTGTTCTCTCTTTATTTGCCTTGTTTTTATTAACCATGTCCAAGCGTAAAGTGGTCTGATTTTTAATAAATAATCCATATTTGTTTTCTTTATTTACATGCACTTTCTTGTTTATATATTTTATTTTATTTTATTTTCGTAATGTTTTGGTTCAAGTGGTGTTTTATGGATTAGACTCGATCAATTCATGCTTCACTTAACATTTACTTGGTTTGTTACTTTATGGGATATGAATATTATCGGAAGTAATCAGACTGATAAATTTATATAGTATATTTTAGATTAAATATTATAATGCATGACATTAAATATTACTAGCAATATTTTATAAAGAAATTATATTAAAAAGAACATTTATTTTATTTCTTTTTACGTGTTCCTTTTACCTAGGGTTTACTGGTTAAATACATAAGATATGTGCTCCAAGATATGTGCTCCAACTTTATTAGACAAAGAACATTGTGCACATAAATTGATTTTAATCTTTTTTAATATTTGTTATTTAAAAATATTTTATATCATGTTTAAATTAAATCTTGCAGACTAAGGACATGACAATACATGTTCTCCATGCCTCAAATGCAAACTTATTTTAATTTTTCTCAAATTAGTTTCTCCTCATTTTTATTTTCCATTTTTTATTTTATTTTATTTATGATTTATTGTGGTTTATATTGTTTGATAAATATTGACAGATTGAGATAGGCGTGCACTTTATTACTATATACTAAACTTTATTAAACACATTTACTTATCAATATATATTATTGGTGGAGTAAATATGTTAGTTGTTTTTTTAATGTATTATTTATAAAGTAATATAATACATGATATTAGTTACTTTATAGTTACATTCAAATAAATAACATTTTAATGAAGCAATGGAGATATTTTAGTTTTATTTTGTTTTCTTTTTATATTTTTCTCATACGTGTTTACTTTTATGTAATTTGAGTTGTTTATTTTAATTTTACACTTTATGATTTATTTTAATCATGGATCTATATTTACAGATGTTTCTTTCCCAAAGCTAAATCTATAAACTTTATTTCAATTAAAAAACACTCATTATCATTAATCTGGCCTAATCATTTCACTTTTAAAGTATATTTATTTAATTCACACTATTTTACAACTAATATTCAATATTGATAATTACCAACGAATACCCCTATGGTGAAAGGGAGGTCATCCCTTGTCACCTAGAGCAGGAGGATCTAGGATCCTCAATGATGTGGTCTCAGGTTGTCCTCGGTTACCAGGAAAATTTGAGCTACAACATCTTTTGGCATCGTTTTCGATGAAGAAGATTAATTTTTATTTTCCTTGGTAACTGATTGAATGGCTAGGTTTGTGACCTGTTGGTGAATAAGGTCATAACATCAAGCGTCATAAAAGTGTTTCAAGTGTATATATTTGTTGTTTATTTGTTCACCTGACGACTCCCTGACATATAATTATTAATGGTTATTTCTTGGATTGCATCACGTTTTTCTCCTTTGGATTTTTCTCAGATTGCAAGGTTTCCAAATGAGTTACGAGATAAAAACATAGGGAATACCTACCTACACCATTTTCGTGAAGATGAAGACGACGATATGATTGAACACCTACTCCTATTTCATGATTCTCTTCCTAAAATGGGGGTCGAACATGAGGATGTACGGATGAAATTAATCACGATGTCGTTGGAAGGTATAGCACGATAATGGTATCAGAAACTTCCTCCCGTAGGTATATTATCTTTATAGGATTTCCATACATGTTTTTATGAACATTATGCAACTATGTATCACTTCAATTCACTCATTGAAAATTTTTGTTGTTTATTAGATGAACATTTTTATGATTCTTATTCAGGATTTCAGGAAGATGAATCTTATATTAATGATGAAATAGTGAGTTGGAAAGATGGTGATTATAACAACAACAAAAAATGACAGGGGGATTCCTTAGTGAAGATGGGGATTTCTTCAGCATTAACTATAAGCATGTATGTTTTATATAAGTGTTGAAATGCTCTTATGAAGTGAGACATTTATCATTTATGATCATATACCCTAATCATTATCATAATTACCCAGTTTCATTGAATATGCAAACAAGTGTTTTATATATGTAAAGAATCATTGAACTTGTTAATCTTTATGTATTAAGGCCTCATGAGTTATCTTCATTTCATTCTCGTTTTTTATCAGTTGAAGCTTTAAGATGTAAATATTTTCCTCCTATTGCTTTACATTTTGTCTTTTGATTTTTCTTTGTCCTCATGAGTACTTCATTGCCCAATGTGAACACATCTGGTCTATGTTCTTAATCCTCCACGAGGGAGCGTCATCCCCAGTTAGAGCCAAATATTGTCACCAATTTGACCCCAGGTAATTTTTGGCTTCTTTTGTCAATTTCACCTTGTGTCTCCTCTCATATTCCCATGATAAAATATCACTCCCTTGAAATTTCTAATTTATCATGCATTAAATTGATAGTTATAGTAATCATTATAACTTATAAAAATTATTACATTAAATGAAATAATAAAATGCTAATCTTAAATTAATTTTGTGTATAAAAAATATTCTAATTCTAAATTATAATTATCATTAAAATAACTTGCTATAAAATATAATTATCATTAAAATAATCATTATTATTAAAATAATTAAAAACAAATCAATATTCAAAAACAAATGAAATAAAATATAATTAATTAAAAATAATAAATAAAAATCAAACCTGAATTAAATAATTTTTTAATATTTAATTAAACCAAAACCATTATATTAATTAATTAAAATTAAATGATAAAATAACCTAATATAAAAAAATTTAAAATTTAAAATTTAAAAAAAAATAATAATAATAAAACTAAATAAAAAAAATTAACAAACCAAAACAAGTTACCTCACCTCTCACTACAGTCGACTATTAAATAAAAACCTCAATGGTATTTACCACGTGAAGATACACTTATCATTAAAAAGCAATTAACATGAAATAATATAACTAATACTCATGACAATATAACTTCTCCAACGAATTTTAGAGATCCACCTATAAAAGTTAGTGTTTTTCAATAACATTGAATACCAATGAATGTTTTATGATTTAGAACATTCGAATTGCCAACGCAATTTAGACGATTTAGACTACTGTAGTTTGACGATTTAGACTATTGTAGTTTTTTTTATGTAAAATAAAATTCAAAAAATTAGATAGTTGGGGTGTTTGAATTGTTTTATGGTGAAAATAATTCAGTGTTATCAAAAATTCATAAAATACTTGAAATTTTAAAATTTGATAACTATAATCTAAATTTTCAAAAAAATTTAGCTAAAATCTTTTATAATTTTACCAAAATTTCTAAATTATTTTATGAATATTTTTAAACATCATTGAGATCTTTAAAAATAATCTCATTTTTTATAATCTTTTCAATCTCATGAATGTATGATCAATTTCTCTCCAAGGGTTGAGATGGTATCAGGTTGCATCTTCTCTCCCTCTAATGACCTGAAAAAAAATGACTCAGTTTAGAAAGCAAATGACTCAGTTTTAAGTTAGTTTTAAGTTTAATAAAATTTAATATATATGACTTATATGTATATATAATATATATGAGTTATATGTATATATAATATATATTATTTAAAATTTTAAAGTTTTTTATAATTAAAATTCATATAATTATATAATATATACTTGTATATATTAAAGTTGAGATATTATATATAGAGCAATATTTGAAACTGAAATTTTAATTTTATTATATATGGTATTATTAAAATTTTAAAATTTATTTAAAATTATATCAAATACTTTAATAATTTGAAATTATTATATATATTTTTAATTTATTAAAATTATTAAATATATTTTTAATTTACTAATTTTTTTATAGTTAAAAAAATTCTACTAAATATTTTTTCTAATGCTACATAAAAAAAACTTTAAACTTTACTATATTGCACTGAAGGTGAAAAATTAAATACTTTTTCTAACGTTCCGTGAAATGATTTGGAGAGAAAATTGAGTTTATATCTTTAAATTTTATTTATTATTTTGAGAATTAATTTGCGTTTAAAACTATTTTAAAAACATTTTAAAAACATTATATCTTGTCCTGATGATGAACCACACTGGTTGGTTCGAAGACAGAAATTTATGTTATGTGATTTTCACCGAAAATTATTAAACAAAATTAAAAGATATGGAAAAAGTTAAAAAAGGAGTAGCGCAATTTATTCCAGAAATTATTTTTAGTTTTTTTAAATTTAACGAGCAGTTGTGTTTCCGTTATTAGACATTTATATATAAAAAACCCTCGTTCTCCACTTGTAGGTAGAGGGATATACAGAGGCTTTGGGAGGAAGGACCCACGTTTGGGAAAAGTTTTTACTTAACATTTATTTGGTTTGTTAATTTCCAGGATATGAATTTTATCGAAAGTAATCAGATTGAAAAAAAATTTAACTATATTGTAGATTAAATATTATAATGCATGGCATTAAATATTAACTCAGCAAAATTTCATAAAGAAATTATATTACAAAGAACATTTATTTTATTTTACTATTTAATTTCATAAAGAAATTATATTACAAAGAACATTTATTTTATTTTACTATTTAAATGCATAAGATCTTTGATCTAAATTAATTAAAAACCTTGTGCGCATAAATTGTTTTTAATCTTTTGTTTTAATCTTTTTAAATATGTATTTTTTTATATATTTGTTATTTAAAAAAGATTTTAAATTATGTTTAAATTAAATCTTGCAGTCTAAAACGATACATGTTATCCATGCCTCAAATGCAAACTTAGTTTAATATTTCTCAAATCAATTTCTCCTTATTTTTATTTTATTTTCTTTATTATTCATTGTGATTTATCCTTGTTTGATAAATATTGACAGATTAATGATAGGCGTGCACTTTATTAATATGTCCTAAACTTTATTAAACACGTTTACTTACCAGAATATATTATTGGTAGGTAGAATAAATATGTTGGTTATTTATTTAATGTATTATTATAAAGTAATATAATACATTATATTAGTTAATTTATAGTTGCATTCAAAAAAAATAACATTTTAATCAAGGAATAAAGATATTTTAGTTTTATTTTGTTTTCTTTTTATATTTTTCTCATACTTGTTTTCTTTTATGTAATTTGAGTTGTTTATTTTAATTGTACACTCTATGAATTATTTTAATCACAAATCTATATTTACATATGCTTTTTTCCCAAAGCTAAATATCTAAGCCTTATTTTAATTAAAAACCAATCGTTTTGCTTTTAAATAACATTTATTTAATTCACATTATTTTACAACGACTATTCAATTTTGATTATTACCAAGGAATACCTTTGTGGTGAAAGGGAAGTAATCCATTGTCACCTAGAGCAGGAGGATCTAGTATCCTCAGTGTTGTTGTCTCTAGTTGTCCTAAGTTACCGGGACAATTTAAGCTCCAACAACACCTACCTATACTCACGTTCCTTTGTCCATTGTCTATCCTATGGCGAAGTCTAAGATCTTTGTACCTTCTCCATCGACAGTTTCATTTTCCATGTCATCATTGTCACCTCTTAGTAGATCCATACCTACTCTCCGTCTACACCTCTCACATCTTCTTGGGAGCATTCCACCAGTTTCATATATAGCTCTTACAAATTTCCCGAATGTTTCCATTCCTACTCCTTCCTCTATGTCGACTATGGTTATTCATCCTAGTCAGCCAGTAGGGTCGGGAGTCTTTTGACCTAGCTTTTCTCAACCAATGATTCTTGTTCCTCAGATAAGTGTGGTTACTTCTGGAAATGTGTTGGGGGGTCATCAGTTGTTCCTATTCAGTCTCGGGGAAATGTTGCTACTTGTATGTCACAATCCTGGTATAGTTCGTTACTTGGAGGGGTGCAACCTTCAAACACTTTTCCTTGAGTGGCTAGTTTACCAAGCGGAAACCCTACTGTTATTACCCTCACTTCTCTGAGTCGTCCTTCTTATGTCGGTGCTACCGATCAGGCCAGTCCATCCTTTTCTCCTAACTACAACCCTGTCAGCATCCATGCTCTCGGGGGTCCATTGCTTTTTGGGGGCACTTACCTGGGGGGAAAACTCCTTTTACCAGTTATCCTAGCCCACATGCTTTATATGTTGGGATGAATCCTTACCAAGGTGAACAGCTGCTACATCGCAATCCTTATATGGGAGGACCTCAATTTTGGTTGGGTAGTTCCCCTGCCTATGACCCGTTCAGTCAACTTCATAATCCATTTCTATCTTCTCTTGATTTACCAAATTTGGCTAAGTTGACCAACGACTCCATTAGACATGATCCCTAGTGGCCACATCTGCCTGCAAAATTACCATCCGACATACCCAAATTTAAAGGAAAGCCTGGGGAGAATCCATCTATTCACATTTCCACCTATCACCTATGGTGTTCATCCAACTCTTTAGTAGATTATCTTATTAAAATTCACTTGTTCCAATGGAATTTGATCGAGGACACTGCCAAATGGTACATCAAAATGGAAATAACATCCTACAGTGAATTTTCATTATTATCTCAAACCTTTTTGACACACTTTCGGTTACCTGTTCGATACGATATCGATTTTGATCTCTTGTCTAACTTTAAACAAGATGATGCCACCTTGATTTCTGATCATATTCATGAGTGTCGTCATCGCAAGAGGTTGGTAACAACCAAGCTTCCTGATAATATTTTGCGCAAATGGTTCATTTGGTGGTTAATACCTCATATTGCCAAAGATGTGTCCATTTTTAGGTTTGTCACTGAGGAGAAATCTATCTTAGCTTCCAAGCAACTAGATTGATTTATTCACAGTTGTGAACACTTTGTGAAGTACTTCCTAATGCCCCTAGGCCTTCCACTGATCCACTGAAACCTACTCCTAGCCCACACGCTAATTGTGTGATTGGGTCCATTTTTTATTTCGTGAGCCAACTTGCTTCCCAACTTGGGCACTTAATCTTTACATCACAAGCCCCGACAAGTGTGTCTTTCTCTACTAAAACACCTTCTTCTGAGCAGTCCATTGATGTTCTTACGGTGAAGTCCAAACAACCCAAGAACAACCAACAAACTGGTGGTAATAATAATAAATAGAAAAATCAAATTGCTAAGGAAACTCAACCAAACCCTTAGAATGACAGAGGGGGAACTAGTGAGTGTCGTTGAAAGATTAAATTCGCTTGTAAAAATTGTCAAGGTGAACATCTTACTCGTGAATTCCCTAGGATGGATGAAGTTCACAGACTCCTTATACCACCAAAACCCTATTGTTTTAACTCATCCATTTCCTGCACAACTGTGACAAGAAATGGTTTCCCAACCTCCTCCACCTCTGCAAGGGGGAAATGAGGGCCCCTTTTTCAATCCTAGTAAGAGTTCATTCGTCTTTATGTGCAAAGAAGACATTAATGTGACCACGTGAGCTAAGTCATATGATGTTCCTGAGTCAAGTTCTTCTTTTAAGGACTCACCCGCTCGACCTACTTCTGTTGAACCTCTTACATTAGATAAGCATGTGGACCCTTTTTATTGCACCCCTAAGGGTTTCGTTCGTAACACAATAGATAATCCTTCTACTCATGTCGCTCAGAATTACAGTATTGTTGAAGATCTTGCCCAGGGTCCTTGTGCCATGTCTACCCTGGAGGTTTTTCAAAATTGTCCTCAACAGCGCAAGGCCTTGTTGTCTGTAATTGGTGTAGTCGATCATTTTGACTCAAACCTCATCACCTTCGATCTTGACAAGGTTTCCTTTTGACTTTCTCACCAGATCGCCTTTCATATTATTGTGTGTATTTTCCATAAAAATATTCATCGCACTTTGGTGGATGAAGGCTCTTCCACTTGTGTCATGTCGGCATCCCGCTGAAAGGCTCTTGTATCTCTCGCACTCGCCACGTCCAATACTACTCTTCAAGCCTTTGATGGACACAAATTTTTGCATAAGGGGGTTTTCCCCAAGTTTTACATTGAGTTAGGGGATAGAACTGTTTATGTCGAAGTTGAATTCGTCAATGATCCTTTAGATTATAACCTGCTCCTTGGTCGTAGTTGGTTATATGCCATGACCGTAGTTGTCTCATCCTTATTGTGAGTCCTTTTCTTTCCTCATTATGGAAATATTGTTACCATTGACAATATTGACTATTGTGTAAAATTAGCCCAAATTTCCAGTACAGGGAATTCAGTCCTACTTGTGGGAGATAACTCGGGTCAGTTTCAAAGTGTTGGCATGGGGTTGTTTAAAATATCATCTCTTAATGGGGTATTTCCTCAATCATCGCACCCCAACATTCATTCCACCTCTTCTAAAGCTCCTATGCATATGATCTCTTATGAAACTTGTGGACTCCATAGACCTCATGATCCATGGGTGGTGTCGCCTACTCCTATGGAAGATAATCAAGCTAGTGAGCATCCTTTGCCACCTATTTTGGAAGAGATTGTCTCTCTGGAAGTCCATTCAGTGCCTCTTGATGTGGGTAAGAAACTCCATCCCAATATGGAATATGACCAAATTCCTTTACCCACTCGGGTCGCCCCTCCGCTTGTTCCACGTGACTCCCTCAATGACAAGCCTCCCTGGTTAGTCAACTTAGAGGTCATGGATCTACCCACTGATCATCCTAGGGAGATTATGCCTCTTCATGCCTCTAATCTTCCCAAATTGTAAAAGGTAGAGATTTGTAATATAAATCTCAGAACGATACAAGGGGCACCTACTTGATGTTCCTTGGAAATGCCACCTATGGACCGAGTCAAGTCTGTAGAAAATTATTAATACTGATAGTATTACCAGATTCTCCTGATCTAACAAATTAATCTTATGTTAAATACAGAATCCTTCCACTTAATTCTTTGCAGAAATTAAATCGCCAATTGCAAACACATGAAGAAAATCAATCGCACATAAACACAGTGGTTTAATGGGAAATATTAAAGCTAAAAACCCCAACTATCATATATTATGTATATCAATGGAATCATGTAACAATATCATACAAAGCTTAGTAAATCAAGCTCTCAATAAAATATAGAATTGTTGCACTGTGTCATGCAGAAATTTTCATATCTATGTACCAATTTCTTGCCTCCTGACACCCTGCCTCCACTGTGCAATCCCTGTTGAAGAAGACCCCTAAATGAATTCGAATTGGCCTTGCCTTGACTGTGGAATCCTCATTGGAATCTCCAATGTGTGTCAATGCATTGAATGCATCACTATAGTCACAACAGATAGTCCATCTCACCATTTCACCTATCTCTCCACTGGGTCTCCACTGGAACTGACATGCAAGTAGTTAATTGTTGTATTTGTTCAGTTGCAAGTGAATCTCTAGTTGTGAATTAATTAAATAATTAATTCACTAAACTCTCACTAGTGTATCTTCAGTTAGAACTAGATACAACTAGCACAATTGAGTTTAACTCATTTAACTGAGTTAAACTAAATAACAACTCCCATAACTACTCTTCCAACTCTGTCACAACTCTGCCACTTCAGTTCTAACTGAGTCCTCCATGCATGAGTCACCAACCACCCTAGGAATTGCATAATTCCTTCAGCTCACTAATTTTCCAAATCTGTTCACTGAAATAAAGTTCTCCAAGAGAGTAAGTTGATATTTATTGTCGGATTATTATTAAGGGCTAATAATAATCGACATGCATCTACTTTTAGGTTAGCGATCTATAAATAGACTTCGTCTAATCTTCTAAAAATAGAATTTCATCTATTTTTCCAACTTTATCAACCATCTACAAATAGCATCCTGCAACTTATAGAATATGCTCACCATGTCTAAAAATATAGATACACCTAAAAATAGCCTATGGGCCCCACTTAGTGAAGGTGCTTAATTTTCACTAAGCTTATCATATTGTTGAATCTCAACAAAGTCTCGGGATTCTACTACCGAATTTGCGAGTGAATTTCCCTTGCCACCTATTGACGAGCGTATTGTACCTCATTTATGTCTTTATCCTCCCTTATGTCCTCGGGTTAATTTTGAGATCAAATGTTAGAATGTCCCTAGCATGGTCAGCCTTTCTGAATTAGGAAATTTGAATTCCTTTGACATGGCCCCACATTGTTGAGTCATATGGTACCTCCACTCCTTCATGAGTTCATGTATGGAAATCCTTGTCTTGGCCTGTACATATTGTACATAGAAATGTGATATTTGATCTCTTTTCGTTTGATGTATGATGCGAGTATTTGTCATGAATTTTTTATGCCAAAAATACAAAAATACAAAAACAAAATAGAAAACTCAAAACACCAAAAATATAGTCTTGTTTTTACCTCATTCATATTTTATGTCATTCATTTTGTGATTTAACTGTGGGTCTAGTCTTTCTAGACAATTTTTATAGGATAGGGTGGTGTTTCTATTGCGACATCCATTGGACCTTATGTATGTTTCTCTTGAACTTGGTATATAGAGGTAGGTCACATATCGTCGTCTTTGATGCACTATTGACCGTCAATGCCATCATTGTGCCTTAGGTCTGACCCTATCAAGTTATGGCATTAGCCACTATTTTCTATGCACATTGTAGCTTGGAAGTCAAGCTTAACTATACATGGATACCCTAGTTTAGCATCTTTTTTCCATATTGGTGTCCATGCAGTCATTTTTACTCCTTTTCGGAATCCCTCTTTCTCACCCGCCATGACCTAGAATTTGAGCCTCATGTCCTCTTCTTCGTCATATTTATGGCTATACCCCTGTAGGACTCCATAACTTTATCCCTTATGATTGCCACTTTTATTAGCCTACTTTTGCATGATGAACTTTGGTTTTTCTCTTCCATCATTATCATCTGTTTGGCCTACCATCCACTTTCACTTGGTGTTTTACCGTTTCTTGGAGGAACCGTTGTGATGAGTGGTCTTATTAGCCAGCCTCTTTTCCTCATTATGTCATGAGGAGTTACATCATCACTGGAACTAGTTTATATCCTCTATACCACTTTTTCCTCCATGAGGAGTTTTTTTAAGATCTTTTTAGACTTCTCAATTTAGAAAATATTTTTGAGTGAACTTTTCTTCTTCACGCTCGTTAAAGTACTTGAAGCGTCGTCTACCCAGTATAAGTTTAACCCTTTACCAGATTGGGATAGACTTGTTAAGAAAAAGGAATACCCTAGTTTACTATGACTAGGAGGTTCTCCCTTATATAATTTTATCTCTTTTTCAGACGTGGGGAAAAACTTTACAAAAAAAGAACTTATAAAAAGAAAAGGGAGGGAACATTTATTTCCATTAGTCATCAAAATGGAATCGTCATTCGCGTCGCCCTTGAACACGACATTTGTCTACTTCATTATCTCACAGTGGGGTTTTATCTTTCCTAGGAGCCATATCATCCATATGGGTCTCTTTACTCCTCTGGTTAGTTACTCTTCCATTCATATGGAGCATGCCTCGATGCCTCCTACGTCGTCGCATGATATCACATGGTGCTCATTAGTCATGTTGCTAAGTCACAGTTGTGTTGTGTTATTATATGTTCAAGGGAAGTCTTAGCTAGCTTGTAAACCTTTTTGAGTCGGTCATCCCTATGTTAGTTGTACTTCATCACTTCATGACTTTATCCATATATCACATCATTTTCTTTTGTTTTGTTTCGATTGATGGGAGATACATCAAGGCCCTCCTTCGACGGATCACTAGGGAAACTTTGAGGTTTAAAATGGGCCTCATAAGGAAATTATAAAATAATAGTAGAAATAATAAAATAATATTTGATTGCATCATCAAATTTTAGAGGGAAAAAAGAAAAAACTACATTTTCAACTTGTATTTTCAACTTATCTCCCAAATTTTTTACTACAATTTCGAGCGGGATACTCGTTGGATGCAAAATTCAATCCCTCATCCAATGAGTACGCATGTTGCATACTTTCAATGGAATCTGTTATACAAAAAATGAGAAATACATGAAAAAACGTGATTGCAATCATTTTTTTCATGTATTTATCAGTTTTTGTGTAGCAGGGTCCATCAATAGTATATAACATGGGTACTCCTTGGATGAGGAATTAAATTCTGCATCCAACGTGTACTCTCGCTCGAAATTTGAGTAAAACTTTAGGAGATAATTTGAAAATACGAGTTGAAAAAGTAGTTTTATTATTTTATTATTTTTTAATCTTTTTATCTTTTTACTTAAAAAATGGTGAATCATCCCCCATGGTTGACACCATCATCTTGAATCTAATTGGTTCTTATAAAATTTATTTTGGTTGTACATTTTTCTTAGGAGGCCCATTTTAGACCTCAAAATTCCAATAATGTTTCTCCTGTCAATTCCAGATCATTATCTAGGAGCTTTATCTAGGAACCAGTAGTACCTTGGATCTTGCAAACCTCAGAGGCAAGATTCCTTGCGATCGATAGTGGGTTTATGCCATTGGCCCCTGATTGGTTGAATTCACTGTGTTCGACATCAGCTCATCTATTCACACTTAGTGGACCATACTAGGTACATTGGGGTCCATTTTCCTCATTGGTGGATTCCCTCACGTCTGTTACTGATTTACCTCATTGGCTGGTAATCATACGGTTTTTACCATGTTCGACACCAATCATATATTCACATGGTGTAGATTTGTACCATCGTGGTTATGTTAAAGAACCTGGGTTAGGGACATTTCACTCTTATATGGCATCGCTCCCCTGTTGCAATAGTGTTATGTATCATTTATGTTCCTTAAGGGATATTTGAGACACTTCTTTGTCTGTCATGTGTCCTTAGTCCTACTAATGTATATTGTGACATAGATCCACATTGTATTTGTTGGTGGCTATGCCATATCTATTGAGTCACATGGATCCACTGTATATGTATTCATGACCGTGATCTAGCATTCCATGTCATGGATCAGCAGCATATGTTTTGGCGGCCATGTTCAATATTTATTTATGATCGAGCATGGGTATGCCTGCCTCGGGATGTTATCAACAAAATTGAGACTTCAACACTTGAGTTCCTTCGATCAAGTTTTGTAGTCTTGGCTTCTTCCTCCCATTTTGAGCTTTGAGTATTATTGTTATGTATTTCGGCCATCAATTTCTCTTGTGACCTCATGCATTAGCGGGCATCTGCTATAACCTTATTTGTCACTCCATTATAGTGAGAGAAACTAAATATCAACTTACCTCGGTTGTTGGCTAAAATACATCCATTTTCACCTTTTATTTTACTTATGTGAGATTTATCTCATGATAAAAAGGTAGAATTACATGATTGAGTTATTTATCATAATTAATTTTCCAAAATATTATAATTATGATATAATAATTATTTCATAATTGAGATAATTGAAAAAAATCTCATAATTGTGAAAATGGTTTCTAGAGTTTGTCATTCCCAAGGAGATTAAATTGACCCACTTGTGTACGAGTTGGTTGGGGTCCATTATTGTAGAAGTTTCCTAACTCATTAAGCCCCTAGGTGTTTAGATACATTCTCCTAGAGGATAGAATAAGCCTATATAATCTCACTAAGAGGAAAGGGGGTTAGATCAAGTATCCACACTATAACGCGCGAACTCTATTGTATTGGGAGAGGAGACCATGATACAAGCTTGAGGAGAGGATCTTATGCTTGAAGGTATAATTGTATCATTTGATTATTTATTAATAGATATATATGTTCCTTTCCTTTAAGATCTATACTTGCAGCTATTTGTTCATTTCATTGTTTATTGCTTTGAACTGATATTTTGTGGAAGATCACTTGTTGTCCTTGTTTGTGTGTTTGTGTGCAGGGTTAGATCGGTGGAAGAAGAGTGGGAGCTCATAGTTGGAGCGAGAGGATTCTACTTCGAAATCAAGAGAATTAGTGAATGCATGATTGTTTGCTTGTATGATCATATGGTTGAGGATTTTCTCTTGTATTGGTTAGCCATTTCTTTTTGATGTCTCGTAATCCTATTCCCTAATTCTATAGGGTTTGAACTAACACCTGGTATCCTCACAAATTGGTGAAGGCTCTTGAGTTTGATGTATAATTCTCTCGCTCCAACTATGAGATCCCACTCTTCTTCCACCGATCTAATTATGCACACAAACACAATCAAACAAGGAAAACAAGTGATCTTCCACAAAAGATCCTCTCCTCAAGCTCATAGCATGGTCTGAGGAGATCATGCTACGAGCTTGAGGAGAGGATCTTATGCTTGAAGGTATAATTTTATCATTTGATTATATATTAATAGATATATATGTTCCTTTCCTTTAAGATCTATACTTGCAGCTATTTGTTCACTTCATTGTTTATTGCTTTGAACTAACGATCTTCTGCGGAATATAACTTGTCCTTTTTTGTTTGTGTTTGTGTGTAGGATTAGATCGGTGGAAGAAGAGTGGGATCTCATAGTTGGAGCAAGAGGATTCCACATCGAACTCAAGAGCCTTCACCAATCTGTGAGGATACCAGGTGTTAGTTCAAACCCTATAGAATTAGGGAATGTGTGATTGATTTCTTGTGTGATCATATGGTTTGGGATTGTCTCTTGTAATGGTTAGCCATTTATTTTTTTTGTCTGGAAATCCTAATAGGGAATATGATTACCAGACATCAAAAATAAATGGCTAACCAATACAAGAGAAATCCTCAACCATATGATCATACAAGCAAGCGATCATGCATTCACTAATTCTATAGGGTTTGAACTTGCACCTGGTATCCTCGCAGAATGGTGAAGGATCTTGAGTTCAATGCATAATCCTCTCACTCCAACTAGGAGATCCCACTCTTCTGCCACCGATTTAACTCTGCATACAAGCACAAAAAACAAGAACAAGAAGTGATCTTCCGCAGAAGATCGTCAGTTCAAAGTAATACAAAAATGATATGAAAAAATAGCTGCAAGTATAGATATAAAAGGAAAGGAACATATATCTCTATTAATAACTAATAAAATGGTACAATTATACATTCAAGCATAAGATCCTCTCCTCAAGTTTGAAGCATGGTCTCCTCTCCCAATACAGTAGAGCTCTCGCGCTATAGTGTGGATACTTCCTTTAACCCCCTTTCCTCTTGGTGATATTATATATGCTCATTCAATCCTTTGAGAGAATGTATATAGACACCTAGGGGCTTGAAGAGTTAGGAAAATTCTACAATAATAGACCTCTAGACAACTCATACACAAGTGGGTCAAGTTGATCTCATTGGGAATGAAAACCTCTAGAAACCTTTACCATAATTATGAGTTTTTTCTCAGTTATCTCATAATTATAATATTTTGGAAATTAATTATGATAAATAGTTCAATTATGTAATGTCACCCTTTTAACATGGGATAAATCTGACATAAGTAAAAGAAAGGGTGAACAAGGGATGCATTTTAGCCAAACAACTCAAGTAAGTTGAAGTTGGGTTTTCTCACTATAATGGAGTGTCAAATAGAGTTATAAAAGATGCCCCATAATGCATGAGGTCAAAAGAGAAATTGATGTCCTAAATTCATTGAAAATAATACTCAAAGCTCAAAATGGGAGGAAGGAGCTAATACTATGACGCTGGATAGGAGGAACTCAAGTGTTGAAGTGTCGATTTTTCTGTGACATCCCTGAGCTGAGCATACCCATGCTCAATTATAAAGAGATACTAAACATGGCCTCCAAACATACATTGTGGATCCATGAGATGAAATGTTGGGTCATGGCCACGAACAATACAAAGTGGATCCATGTGACTCAACAAATAGAGCATAACTACCAACAAATACAATGTGGATCTATGTCACAGTGTACATCAGTAGGAATATCGACAGATGACATACAAATAAGTGTCTCAGGATAGTCCTCAAAGTATATGAATGATACATTACTCCAATGCATCCTGAGAATGATTCCTATAAGATTAAGATATCCCTAACCCAAGGTATTTGACATAACCTCGATGGTATGAATCTATATCATGTGAATAGATGTGATGAGGTCGAAAAAGGTAGAACCAACTAATTACCAACTAATGAGGTAATTGAGTAACAGATGCGAGGGAATCCACCAATAAGGAAAATGGACCCCAAGGTACCTAGTACAATCCACAAAGTGTGAATAAATGAGCTCACGTTGAACACCAATGAACTCAACCAACCAGGAGCCAATGATGTAAACCAATTGTCGATCGCGAGGTACTCTTCCACTAAGGAACCCCCATCAATGGACACAGAACAGAGAAAGATGATGTGATATATGGATGAAGTCATGAAGTGATGAAGTACAACCGACACAAGGAGGGCCGACTCGAAAATGTCAACAAGCTACTGCAGATGGTTGACACAGGTTGAGACTTTCCATGAACACATAACGACACGACACAAGAGTGACTTGACAACGTTACTAATGAGCACCATGTGATAGCATGCAACAACATAGAAGGCATCGAGACATGCTCCATATGACTGGAAGAGTAACCAGAGGAGTATTCAAACTCATATGGATGGTACGGCTCCTACACAAGCTAAAACCGAACTATGAGGAAATGAAATAGACAGGTGCCATGTTCAAGGGTGACGGAAAGGATGCTTCCATTTGATGACTAATGTAAATAAATGTTCCCTCTCTTCTATTTTTATAAGTTATTTTTTCGTACAGTTTTCCCCAAAGCCCGAAAAAGAGATAAAAGTATACAAGGGAAAACTTCCTATCTATAACACACTAGGATATTCATTTTTCTTAACTAGTCTATCCCAGTCTAAAAAAGGGTTAAACTTACACTGGGTAGACGACCCTTCAAGTACTTTAATGAGCGTGAAGAAAAACAAGTTCACTCGGCAATATTTTCTAAAGTCTAAAAATAGCTTAAAGGAAACTCCTCTTGGAGTAATGAGCGATATAGAGGATAGAAAATGGTTCCGATAATGATCGAACTTTTCATGAAATAATGAAGACAAGAGGTTGGCTAATAAGGCCACTCATCGCATCAATTCCTCTAAGAAAGGGTAAAACACCAAGTGAAAGCGTATGACAGGCCAAGCAGGTGACGATGATGGAATGAAGAAACCAAGGCTCATCATACAAAAGAAGGTCGATAAAAAGTGGCAATCACAAGGGATAAAGTGTGGAATCCTCCTTGTGTATGGCCAAAAATATGACGAAGAAGAAGACATGAGGCTTCGATTCTAGGTCATGGCGAGTCAAAAGGAGGGATTCTAAAAGGGAATAAAAATGACTACATAGACATCAATATGGAAAAAATGTGTTAAACTAGGGCATCCATGTATATGTAAGCTCTACTTCCAAGTTGTGACGTGCATAGAAAAGAGTGGCTAATGCCATAACTTGATAGGGTCGGACCTAAGACACAGTGATGGCATTAATGGTCAATAATGCATCGGAGACGACAATATATGACCTACCCCTATATGCCAAGTTCAAGAGAAACATTCCTAAGGTCCAATTGATGTCGCAATAGAAACACCACCCTATCCTCTAAAAACCATCTATAAAGGCTAGACCCATGGTTAAAACACACAATGAAATAAATAAACATGGATGAGGTAAAATGAAGACCATAAATTTTTATTTCTTTATTTCTTGAATTTTTTCTTTTTTCTTTTTTTTTGTATAAATAAGGCATGACAAATACTCACATCACACACCAAACCAAAATAGAGGTAAAAACATCACACACTAATGTAAAATATGTACAACCATAAATCAGTCTAATAGGTCACATCAAAGTGTGCCTACTTCCAAGCACAAGACAAGGCCTTCTAGATGCGAACTCATGGAATGTAAGGGGACCATATGGCTCACCAATGTGGGGCCATGCCAAATGAAATCAAACTGATCAATCCAGAAAGGTTGACCATGCCAAGGGCATTCTAACATAGTTGTTCTCTCGATATTTAGTTAAGGTCATAAGGAGGATCAAGACATAAAACATGGGGTAAGTAGTTGGAAAATTCGTTGGCAAGTTCGGTAGTAGAAGCCAAATACTTGACTCGGTATATGGGTGACATTTCCAAGTAAGGTCGAGGAGGTGCCCTTGAGTCGTTACAAGGTTTATGTTTCCAAGCTCTACTTGCTCTGAATCAGGGGATTGAAGGCAGAAAGAACCATAATATCCCTAGTATTATCAATGGGTAGATCCATGACCTCTAAGTTGACTACCCGAGTGGGTTTTTCATCGAGGGAAACATGTGGAACAAGGGGAAGGATGGTCTATGTGGGAAAAGGAACCTGGTCATACTCCATACTGTGATGGATTTTCTGACCAAAGAGGTACTGACGAGACTACCAGAGAGGCAATCTCTTCCACAACAGGTGGCGAATGATGCTCACTAGCTTGATAAACTTCCATAGGATCATCAAACACCACCCAAGGATCAAGAGCTCTATGGGGTCCATATGTGTCGAAAGAGATCATATGCATAGGATTTCTAAAAGAGGATGAAGGAATGTCGGATGGTGGTAATTGAGGAAATACCCCAATAAGAGATGATCTTTTAAACAAGCTCGCACCAATACTATGATACCAACCATGGTTATCTCCCACAAGTGGGATTGAGGTCCTCGTAGTGTAAATTTGGGTCGATGGCATGCAACAGTGTAGTTGGTCAATGGTCACAATATTGCCTTCACGAGGAAAGAGAAGGATATGGAATATGAATGAGACAACTAAGGTCATTGCATAGAACCATCAAAGACCAAGGACTAAATTATAATCCAAGTGGAAGAGCCTTCATCCACCAAGGTGCGATGAATATTCTTATGAAAGATAGGCACGGTAATATGAAAGGTGATCCAGTGGGAAATTCAAAAGGTAGCCTTGTCAACATTGAAAGTCATGAGATTCGAGTCAAAAGGATCGACTCCACCAATTTCAAACAACGAGGCCTTGTGTTTCTAAGGAAAACTTTTCAAAACATTTAGGTCATACATGACACAAGGAGCTCGGGAAAGATCTTCAACAATATTGTAATGTTGAGTGGCCCGAGAATATGGATTGTGTGTTTTCTTACGGACGACACCCTTATGGGGGACGATAAATAGGTTCCAAATGCTTATCTAATGTGAGATGTCTAGTGGAAGTAGGTGGAGCGAGTGAGTCCTTGGAAGAAGCACTCGACTCAAGAACATCATATGACTTGGCTCTCGTGGTCAAATCAACATCTTCTTTGCGCATAAAGACAGAGGAAGTATTGGTGGGGTTGAAAAATGGTTGCTCATTTCCCCCTCGCCGAGGTGGAGGGGGTTGTGCAACCATTTGTTGATGAGTTTGTGCAGGAAATGGATGATTTCAAACAACATATTGTTTGGTATATTGCGGTGGTGCAAGGAGCCTATGAACTTAATCCATTCGAGGGAATTCGTGAGTAACATTTTCACCTTGACAAATTTTACAAGGGAATTTAATCTTTCGACAGAGCTCACTAGTGCCCCCTCCCTGATTCTCATGGTTTGGTTGAGTTTCCTAAGAAGTTTTTTTTTTTGTATATTTTTCTTATTCTTTTTACCACCAGTTTATTAGTTCTTCTTAGGTTGTGTGGACTTCATCGTAAGAACATCGGTGTACTGCTCAAAAGAAGGTGCTTTAATAAAGCCAAAAGAACTTGTCAGGGCTTACGAGGTAACAATCAAGTTCCCAAGTTAAGCAATAAGTTGGCTCATAGAATCGGAAACGGGTCCAATCATACCATCAGTGTGTGGGCCAAGAGTAGGTTTTGATGGGTCAATGGAAGGCCTTACTTCATAAAGCGTGCCTAACTGTGAATAAATCAAATCTTGTGGTTGGGAAGCTAAGATGATTTTCTCTTCAGTGACAGCGCTAAACATGGACACATTTTTGGCAATCTGAGATCTTAAAGATCAAATGAAACATTTGTGTAAAACCTCATCTGGAAGCTTGGTTCTCACCAACCTCTTGTGACGATGTCATTCGTGAATATGATCAGAAATCAACATAGCATCATCTTGTTTAAATTTTGACAAGAGATCAAAATTGATATCGTACTGCATAGGAAACTGAAAGTGTGTCATAAATGTTTGGGATAATGATGAAATTTCATTGTAAGATGTGGTGTCCAATTCTATGTTCCTTTTGGCAGCTTCCCTGATCAAATTCCATTGGAACAAGCGCAAGTTGACTGAATCATATACTAAAGAGTTGGATGAAAACCATAGGTGATAGGTAATGTGAGTAGATGGATTCTCCCTAGGCTTTCCTTCATTTTTCGATATGTTAGAAGGAAATTTTGCGGGCATAAGTGGCCACCAGGGATCATGTATAATGGGGTCGTTGGTCAACTTAGCCAAATCTGGTAAATCAAGGGAAGATATAAATGGATTATGAAGTTGACTGAATGGGTCATAGGTAGAACTACCCAACCAACCTTGAGGTCCCCCCATATAAGGATTGTGATGTAGTGGTTGTTGACCTTTGTAAGGATTCGTCCCAACATATAAATCATGTGCACTAGCATAACTGGTAAAAGGAATTTTCTCCCCAAGATAAGTACCCGTAGAGAGCAATGGACCCTCGATAGCATGGCTTCTAATAAGGTTGTCACCAAGAGGAAAGGATGAATCGCCCTGAGAATAGCACTGACATAAGGAGGTTAACTCATAGAAGCGATGGTACTAACAGCAAGGATTCCCCCTGGTAAACAAGTCACTCAAGGAAAAGTGTTCGAAGGTGGCACCCCTCCAAATAACGAATTGTATCAAGATTGTGACATACTAGAAGCGACATTTCCCAACATGATTAGGAACAACTGATGACTCCCCCCCCCACACACACATTTCTAGAAGTAACCACACCTATCTAAAGAAGAAGAATCATTGGTTGAGTAAAGCTAAGTGAAAAGAGTCTTGACCCTAGTGGCTGACTAAGATGAATAACCATAGTCAGCATAGAAGACAGAGTAGCCACGGAAACATTTGGGAAAGTTATGGGAGCTATAGATGAAACTGGTGGGATGCCCCAAGAATATGTGAGAGGTGTAGACAAAGGAGTAGGTATGGCCCCACTAAGAGGCAGCAATGATGAAATCGCAGTGGACACTATCGATGGAGAAGGTAAAGAGATTCATACTCAGCCATGGGATAGATAATGGAAAAAGGAACGTGAGTATAGGTAGGTGTAGAATTGTCAAGGTCAGCGGCAACAATTCTGGTCCTAAAGGATCAATCAAAGGTGGATTGGCAAGACTTGCAGAATCGTCAATCCACATTTCAATCATATCACTACCAGAAAGACTAGGTATAGATTACACAACTATGGGTTGGTCAAGGTCTTAGAGTACCGACAATATAAAGTCCACCTCGTTCAAGAGGAAAACTATGTATACGACATCACTGACAGTGAATAAATTCAGCGAGGGTGAAAAATTATAAATTAGCACAATTATGTTAGTGCAAACACCCTAAGGCCAAGACTACTGACTCAGAACAAACAACACACACTAGAAACACCCTAAAATATAGTCATACGCAAACCAAAATACAAAGTCGACGACGGTGGGAAAGTTATAATAGCGACCTACTCCCAACCATTTTAGTTGCAAACTCAGTGAAAATGCCCTTATTAGCCGTGGGGCACCCTCCAAGAATACTAAGAGAGTATGACTAAAATCTTCTCCAAGTAGCAGCGAGTTGGATTTGAACCCGAGCCTTGCTCAGGCAACTCTCACCAGTTACCGATTGTCCTAGATCTAAAAAAAAAATCTGCTCCAAGTAAAGAGAAGACAAGCCCAGCCCTGCACTTGTGTATGAGCCCTAAAAAAATAGGCCATTATGGTTACCACTGACAATAAAACGTCCTAGGGAGACATTCGTATGTCAAATTCACATGTTGCTAAGTTTATTTTGTAGTCTTAGAGAAGTTAACTCACACACTTATATTGGTTGAGCAAAGTTAGGTGAAAAGAGTCTTGACCCTACTCGCTGACTAGGATGAATAACCATAGTCAGCATAAAGGATGGAGTAGCCATGGAAACATTTGGGAAATTTATGGGAGCCATAGATGAAAATGGTGGGATGGCCCAAGAAGATGTGAGGGGTGTAGACAAAGGAGTAGGTATGGCCCCACTAAGAGGTAGCAATGATGAAATGGCAGTTGACACTATTGATGGGGAAGGTAAAGAGGTCTCAAACTCCGCCATGGGATAAACAATGGAAAAAGGGATGTTAGTATAGGTAGGTGTAGAACCGTCAAAGTTCAGCAACAACAATTCAAGTCCTAAAGGATCGAGCGAAGGTGGATTGGTACGACTAGCAGAATCGTCAATCAACGTTTCAATCATATCACTACCAGAAAGACTAGGTATAGATTACACAACTATGGGTTGGTCAAGGTACTAAGTACTGAAAATATAAAGTCCACTTTGTTCAAGAGGAAAATTGTGTATACGACGTGACTGACAGTAAATAAATTCAAGCAGGGTGGAAAATTATAGATTAACACAATTATGTTAGTGCAAACACCTCAAGGCCAAGACTACTGATTAAGACCAAACAACACACACTAGAAACGCCCTAAAATATAGTCATATGCAAACCAAAATACAAAGAAGTCGATGGTGGGAAAGTTATAATAGTGACCTACTCCCAACCCTTTTGGTTGCGAACTCAGTGAAAGTGCCCTTATTAGCCATGGAACACCCTCCATGAGGAATAAGAGAGTATGACTAATATCCGCCCCAAGAACAGAGAAGACAAGCCTGACCTTGCACCTGTGTATGAACCCTAAAAAGATAGGCCATTATGGTTACCACTGACAATAAAACGTCTAAGGAGGACAGTCGTATGTCAAATTCACACGTTGCTAAGTTTATTTTTGTAGTATTGGAGCAGTTAACTCACACACTTAAACCAAGACCCTAGCCTAAGCTGGAATTAGTGGGCTACGAGTAAGAAAAATACAACTAGTTGATTTTATTATTGCGTTAATTTTAGGTGGTTGTTGTTCACATAGTTGAGATGCGTCATGAAACTTAGATGGTGTAAACGACTTTAGTTAGTAACCTTAATGCAGTGATATGCAAATTCTCCATTTCAATTTGATGAATACTAATTACAATAGGGTAAGAGTTTTTCCACAAAACGCTAATACAAAAATAATGCACCTCTCACTAAATTCTTAAAATGCAACAAATCTCAAATCAAATCAAAGAGAGAAAGTGACCAAAAAGAGGCCAAAGAAAAGAACCCAAATGAGAATGACAAGCACTTTGAAAGTGTTAAAGCTAAAAAAACACAACAACAAAAGAAGCAAACACACTAAAACGATCAAAAAGAATTCAAAAGAGCAAAAAGAAGGAAATTTCAACAAGCAAGGTTTGTAGCACAATTGCAAAAGGAGGGTCTTGTTGTATCCCCCATCAATTGACACAAAACAAACCAAGATGATGTGATGTATAGATGAAGTCATGAAGTCGTTAAGTACAACTAACACAGGGATGGTAGACTCAAAAAGGTCAACAGGGTACTGAAGATGGCGAACACAAGCTAAGACTTCCCTTGAACATAGAGCGACATGAAACAAGAGTGACCTGACAGCATGACTAATGAGAACCATGTGATATCATGAAACAATGTAGGAAGCATAGAGACATACTCCATATAACTAGAGTAATAGCTAGCGAGGATTAAACAGATTCATATAATAGACGGTATGGCTCCTAGGCAAGCCATAACCCAACTATGAGATAATGATGCAAGCAGGTGCCATGTTCAAGGGTTACACAAAGGATATTGTCATTTGACGACTAATGAAAATAAATGTTCCCTCTTCTTTTTATAAGTTCATTTTTTGTAACTTTGTTTCTTAAGCCTATGTTGTAGCCGCTACAACACCTTCCAAAATTTTGCCCCTTTTAAATTTTTCAACCCCTGACCTTTTGAAAAATAGAGTTAAGCCTAAGTTCACTCTTTCAAAATCTCAAATCGTTAAGTCGCAAAATTGGTCAACTCATTTAATTTGCAACCCTGCGACCTTGCTACCCCTCAAGTCACGAAGTCGCAAGGTCGCATATCATCCCGAAGACAAACAATTGCGACCTTGTGACCCCACGACCCCCCCAAGTCGCTAGGTCGCTAGGTCTCAACTCAACTCATTTGCGACCATCATTTATTGTCCACACATGCAAACCCTTTATATATAAAAGGGTCACATAGGTCGCATTCGACCTGCACGACAGAAGCAAAGCAGAAGAAATAAAACCAAAAAATAAAAATTATTTAAGAAATAAATTAATTAATTAAAATTATTTAAAAAAATAAAAAGATTACAACAAAACCAAATTAAATTACCCAAATAAGAAATTTAAATAACAAAAACATAGAATAAATATTACAATTAAATTAATTATTAAAAAAAACCCCTAGGAAATAAAAAATAAAAAAACGCCTCTGACAAGCCAATTGAAGTGTGTTTTTCCAAGTTAAGTTGCCTAATTCTCCTACTATTTCCTTTTTTGATTGATTGCTGACTCCATTTCCCTAACCTTAAGCCTATTTTAAACTCAATCCAGCTTATGTTTAAACCTCCCATAAATACTGTGGTTATAGCTTGCCCCTCCCCATAGCTTGACTTCCCTGTGTACCTCCTCTAGAAGCCTCCCTTGCATCAATCTATTCAAGTTCCCTTTCCAACGTTGTCCAATGAGGAACTTCATACATCCTTTCCTCTTGATGTGTCACCTTACCTCCCTTTTGTGATTAAAAGAAAGATGAAGGTCTTCGTCAGCGCGTAAACAGTTTGCCAAGCCCTAGAGCAACCAGCGACTCTTGACCTCACAACCTCGATCGCTAAGTCGCAGGGTCACATATCCGTGGAAGTTGAGTGACATGACTTTGCGACTCAGCGACCTTACGACCTAGTCGCGAGTCACTAAGTTGCCAAGTCACACTTCCGTGAAGATCTAAACCAGCACAACTCCATGACTCAGCAACCTCGCGACCTAGTCGCCAAGTCGCGTTTCTGTGAAAATTTAAACTAATGTGACCTAGCGACCCAGTGACAAAGTCGTTAGGTCACAAGTTCATTCATTTCCTTATAAATAGTTCAATAGAGGTAGGAGTAGCCCAAGTATTTATAAATATGACATCTATCTTATCATGAGATTGTTTTATGAACATGCCAAAGAATCTTGAAGCCGAGCTAGAGTGCATATCCATCTCATGAGCCTCAAGTGATAGGGGCCTCCAGAAGTTTGCAAAAGAAACAAAAGCCTTGAAATAGAAATCTCAAGAGGAAATACCTCTTTGTCTTTCCCCTATCTATGGAGACACCACCTGCACATTCAACAAAGGGGACAATATGACTTGGTATCAAGTGTACCAAGAATTTACAAACCCTGAATTTTCAAAGGACCTCCCAAATCGATGTTCAGGTTAAAATATCCAAGCTCCACTACACCAGTGCCCGTCCGCCTAGATTCCCATGTAAGGTGTTGATCGAGTGGATCTTGCAAAAAGTCAACCCCAAGATCTGGGTTATTCAAGACCACCTGGACATTCAGCAAAGGGGACAATATGACTTGGTATCAAGTGTACCAAGAATTCACAAACCCTGAATTTCCAAAGGACCTCCCAAATCGATGTTCAGGTTAAAATATCCAAGCTCCACTACACGAGTGCCCGTCCGCCTAGATTCCCATGTAGGGTGTTGATCGAGTGGATCTTGCAAAAAGTCAACCCCAAGATCTGGGTTATTCAGGATCATGCCGGGAAGTCAAGTCATTCACAAATCTGAAGAGACAAGATGCAAAATTCTATTATGCACTTCCCACTCAAGGGCAGTGCCTTCACCGAGGAGTGGGCCACCACTCATGCAATTCCCATACCCGAGACCTTAAAAGGATGGTGGCAGGACCCAAAAAAGTCTAGGCTCACGAAGGACCAAGAATATCATATAGCAAGTCTCAAGAAGGTCTCCAAGCTTGTAGCTACAATGTTATGTAGGATGTATGGCCGTCCAAATGCAACCACTTTCAAGGACCCTTGGATTTCTTTGATGTACGCTATCACTGTGTACGACACCCACTTCAACTAGGCCAACTTGATAATGGCAACGCTCAGATCAAACATATTTTTGGCACAAGCACCTGATGAAGGGTATGCATCGAAATTTTATATGGCATCTTATCTTTTGGATGCAGTATGTGCAAGGTGCCATTTTGAAGGGTGGGCACACAACTAGGATTTGAAGCACAATGGTCCAATTCACAAATATTTAATGATGTTCTGGGATTTCAGATATAAGCAAGACATGGAGTCAATCGCGCACAACTTTATCCCCACTCTCTACAGGAAACTATTTGGAAAAGACACCCCATGCATGTCCAGCCGAGGCATGGAGACGATAACCCGAGTGGCCTACTGGTTTCCTGACGAATAGTACTTTCATCCGAGTTTTCGAGTCACTCAAGGCTCCTCACGCACTGCCCCAATTCGTAATCGACAAACTACTCCTATAAACATGTCACCAAATGTCGAGGCACACAACTCCTCCTCCAAGAAGTTCTCACCAATGATGTGTCGCTGAAAAGATATGAGAATTGATATGAGAATTGAGAGAGACTAGATGATCAATTATGTCGATATGCTAGAAATCACGAGGACGGAGGGGCTTCTTAGCTCCTTATGAAAAATTAGAAACTGGGTGTGCTGGTGTGTTGGATGTCAACAAAAAGTATAGTTATCTCATCCAATCTCTCTGCAATTGATTGTGAGCCTCCCGCTGATACATTTGAATAGCTTTTTTACATTTTCAAGTCTCAATGTTATGAAGGACCATGAGAATGAATAGGGGCCATTGCGAAGGACCATGAGAATGAATAAGGGCCGAGATTCACTGGCTAGTACATTTGAATATCTTTTTTGCATTTGAATAAGCATCGAGATTGTGAAGGTTTCATAGTGTTGAAGAGGACCATGAGAATTAATAGGGGCAAAGATTGTGACGGTTTAACTATGGCTTCCTATAGTTGCAACATTGTAGGCCCAACAAGGGCAGAGCTTGTGAAGGTTTAACTATGGCTTCCTATAGTTACAACATTGAAGGCCCAAGGCCCAGCAAGGGAATTAAAAGATGGACTACCAACCTGTCGAATTTGAGCCACATTGAAGGCCCAGCAATGAAATTAAAAACTAAGCGACCAACCTGTTGGATTTGAGCCACATTGAAAGCCCATCAAGGAAATAAAAGCTAGGCAACCAACCTGTTGGATTTGAGCCACATTGAAAGCCCATCAAGGAAATAGTTGGGCGACCAACATGACATATTTGAGCCTTCCAAGATTGAAGGCCCAAGGCCCAACAAGGGAATTAAAAGATGGGCAACCAACTTGGCCTTACAAGATTGAAGGCCAAAGGCCCAAGGCCCAACAAGGGAATTAAAAGATGGGCGACCAACCCGGATTTGAGACACATTAAGGCCCAACAAGGAAATTAAAAGATGGGTGACCAACATGTTGTATTTGAGCCTTGCTGTTATTAGCTATGGATCCAATGACGTCACTTGCACCATATGTTCAAATTTTTTTCAGATTCAAGCTTGAATTTTAACAAGGTGATTTCTTGTACCATTATTGCCCTGTGATTTACTATACCATTATTTTGTAAGTTGAATGCAACAAAAAAATTGTCTAGTCAACACTTCTTGCCGTTAGCTACTGTTTGTGTACATTTTCTATGATTTTTTCTCACCATCACTTTTCATATAAGATATAATAACCATTATTTAAAGTACCTCAAATTTTTCACATTTGTGCACCAATTTTTTCTTGATCTGCTTGAATTTTAACAAGGTGATTTATTGTACTATTATTAACTTGTGATTTCCTGTAACATTATTTTGCAAGTTGTATGCCACAAAGAAATTTTCTGGTCAACGCTTCTTGCCAAAAGCTAGAGTTTGTGTGCATTTTCTATGATTCTCTCACAATCTATACTACTTCTTCATATGAAGATATAATAACCGATTATTTAAATTGCCGGCAGAAAGAAATTGGCTGGAAAACGCTTCTGCTGAAAGATGTAGTTTCTATGATTCTTCTTTCAATCTACTTTCATATAAGATATAATAACTATTTTGTAAGTTAAAGAAACAAAGAAATTGTGGTCAACACCATTGAAAGCTGGAGTTTTTGTACTTTCATAGATTCTCTCACAATCACTTCATATAGAATGATAGTTTTAACGTGAGATTGTAACGCTCAAATATTAAATAGTAAAAGGTTCAAAACAATTGTTGTATGTTGTATGAGTAAAGAACTTATAATAATAATCCATATTTATAGAATATGTTATTATTACAGTTTTCATTTTTAATATTTTGTCCATGTTTGTATTCTTAAAAGATTATTGTGTTTCATTGGATATTTGGCCATTACATACACAAAATTAAAAGAACAGTATTGTTAAATATCATAATATATCCAATAGTCGACTGATAATTTAATCCATTGTTCCAGAAAAGGTGTTAACAATAGTAAATACACTTCACTTTGGAATTTACCTTTACATACAAAAGGTAAATGATCCGACTCTGAAACCATTGTAGAAAATCCACCAGCTTGTCTTTCCAATGGATACTAAATCCAATGGCAGTATCGGCTATTTTGAAGTTGTTATTAAGTGAGTGGCCACCCCACTGGTAAGATCTATCCTGCTATCATGAGAGTTTGAGTAGTGATCAGGCGATTTTTTTCCTTGCAAAAATCCAACAAGGGCTTCGAGAAAAGTCTGAAACAAAGTTGAGAGTACACATAATTATTTTAAAGATAATTGGGGGAATCATGTAGTTCGAGGTTCTGACGTGTGCAAGATTCTCTAACTTGTTGAACATTGATGGAACTGACACTGTAAATTTTAACAAAGTGGAAAGACATGCTTGGAGAAAAGTTTGAACAAAGCTACAGTATGGGAGACTATTTTTTATTAAACATGTCGTAACTGAGTGGTACGAGGTTCTGACGTGTTCAAGACTCTCTAACTTGTTGGAAATTCCAACTTGATCTATGTATGGTTAATCCAAAGTCACGTCTGTGTACTTTTAAATATTTTGCATTCAAAATTTCCCACATCACTCGGATTTTTTTATATTTTTTAGCAGTTGAAAGTAACCCAGTATTCATTTCAAAATTTTCAACCTAACCAAACCAAACCACATGTACTAGAAACTTATGAAACTTCCGACTTAGTAGCAAATGACAAACCACAATCACAAATATATAAACCAAACCATATATACTAGAAACTTATAAAACTTATCATCTAACAAATGCTAAAATGCCAAATCTCATAAAAAAATCTTGATGAAAAAACCAAACCAAAACATATTACCAAAAATTAAAAAATTAAAAGGTACTAGCACAAAGCCATTGAAACACTAAACAAGATGTCATAACTCTATAAATATCACCGATGTTCAAAACCAGGGAAGCAAATGGTACTAACCAGCTGTGCCACTAGAAAAGGGTTGTGTACATAGCATGGCTCACAATTTAAAAAGATTTCCTAAAAAGACAGCAATAGATGAAGCATAGAGATATCTCGCTACCAAATAAATCAATAAAAGCAACATTATTATTTACCAAAAAATATTGCAATCACCCACACAATGATTGTAGTTATCATACCCCAATTAGTCGTCACTTTAGACATGCCAGGAAAATCTGTGCTGTGACAAGGGCGGCATTTGAATGATATCCATGGCTTCACATGCAACTCAAATCATCATTCAGATTTCATACCTGACTTCAACCTATTGAAAATCAAATCTATACTGTACATGAAAGCACAAACACTAAATGCCATTGTAAAATAAAATATGGGACCGCACATGAAAATCCACTCTTACCTGGCAAAAATATACATGGATATCGATATACATGTGAAAATCAATTTCAGTTAAATCGGCAGGAACACAATCATTTTCAGTCAAAATTAAATCACTGCAGGAATATTACTCGCCATAAGATGCAATAACATAATTCAAAACATTCTATCTTTGTCAGACCAAATGAACTTATTAGATCTGTAAATCTTGAGACAAAATGAACTTATTCTGTAATCTGCAAACTGTGAAGCTTTTGCCTCTTTAATAAAAAAAATAACAAGTTTATGACAGGAACAAAACATGTACGAGTAAATATAAATATGACAATAGTCTCATTGCCAAAAACCAATTATCATCCCCTGCAACAAATCTGTACCTGCAGCAACATTTGCTAAAACTCATTATCATTCCCGGCAACAAGACGGCACCTGCTGCAGCAACATTAGCTAAAACTATATCATTTCCTACAACAAGACTGTACATGCAGCAGCATTAGCTATAGCGACCGGTTGAATTAGGGATTGGGAAACCAAGATATATAGCGTACAGACTTGTATATAAGTCCGGAAAAATACCATCCACGTAACAATACTATCCACCTAACAATTATAAGTATGGTCAAAAACAAAAATAGATACCATGAAGACCGAAAAAACACTTGCAAACTGAGATAATAAAATTATTAACTTCGCGCGACTGCTCTGGCTGACAAAAAAATTACACTAATTCATGCAAAGGTCCATTCATCAAACAAATTTTTTATTTCCAAGGACTATTACTTCAGTCGTACAATAGACAATCAAAAGTGTTCCCCGCTTCATTAACTGGGGACAGATCCATCCATGAGAACCTTCACCTTCTTTAAACCTTTTGCCACCTAAAAAGCCAGTGAGATTATTTCAACCCGAAACACCTCCTTGAGCTGGACTTCCAACAGAAAAAATCAGGAGAAATTCCAAACCTCATGGATTCCGCAAAGATGTGGAAGGATACCTAAAAGTCCCTTGATTTCGTTCCATTTATTTCTACAAAAGCTATCCATAGCATGCCCAAGATGAGCAAACCACTTGCTTTATTTGAAAAGTGCACAAAGCCACGTACAAATTTGTAGGCTCAAATCGGTTGGAAATTTATCATGAAGCCCTTCATGAGCAATCTCTAGCTGTAGGCTCGATTCGGATGATAATGTATCATGAGAACCTTCACAAGCAATCTCTAGCTGTGAAAATTATTTGACAGCTTGAAAAATGCACTTCAAAAAAAAGGGCTCACAAAACAGAGTAGAAACCATGACTGGATTTTTCCATGCACGCTCCCTCCAAAGCACCTTAGGTGCTATGTCTCATGAGCATTCTCTCAAAATTAGGGTTTAGTCAATCCATCAATAACAATAGCTTGCATGGCCCTTGCGACCCAACCAGGGAACCAAAACTACCTGGCGACCTAGTTCCATGGAATCCCATGACACCAAATTATAATGAACCCTCATTCTGGCAGGATTTAAAAAATAACAATATACGGGACAATTCAATCGACTTCCAAAAAAATGCAGCTATGCTCAAGAGAGCATTAGACCAATTGCAGAAATATCTAGGTGGTGTTAGATACATTACGAGCTTAGCCAATATTGCAATGGCACCTTGCACTTTTACAGAGCGTAAAGATTCGCATTATGAATCTGGCTAAAACTGCTTTATCAGAAGCTTGTGATTTGGTGTTTAATATAGCAGGTAGAGAAGCTTTCGTGATTTGGTAAATGTGATTTGGTGTTTGATGCTTCAACCTCTTATGTTGAGTATTCAACAACAATAGCTCACAACATGGCACATGACCCTTGTGACCGAGCCAGGCAACCATGGCAACCAAGGTACAACGGAAAACCATCACCACAATCAACCACAACACTGAACCAATCAAGCAACATAGTTCCATGGAAGTCCATGATACCAGATTATTTCGAACCTTGAAGCTCACATGGCCATGGACCTTGTGACCCAACCAGCCAAACAATGCAACCTCGTACCATGGAAAACTCACGATAAACCACGACAATAAGGCACAAAGTGTATCGCCAGAATTAGACCATCAAGGCCACCACACAATAACACGTTTCTCAGCATTGCATTCATTTTAGAAGGGCCCTTAAAAGCCTCCTAAAAATGGGGAACCTCCCATCTCATGCCAGGACCATAACCCAACCAATCGCTCACAGAAACTTTTCAACAAGAGATGTTTTAATATCGTATAGCTTTTGACAGAGGCTCTGTTTGGAAGGGCATTCTACCCAAGGCACAAACATGTGTTTTTTTGGTTGTTCAGCTTGCGACATGTACGATATGAACTTATATCATTTATTTCCCCTTTTATTACATTATACTGTCTGGTTTCAATTCTTTTCCCTTTTATTTCATGATACTGCCCCCTTATGATTTGGGTGTTTAACAATTTTCTTTCAGTCCATTGCATAGTGCAAGTTGGATTTTCAGCCAAATCCCACCATTTTACGGATCGTTTACATCCTCTAGTTAATATTTCAACAGGTTTTTCATCTATTTCACTAACAATATGCATTGCATGCCCACAGAACATAGTTTGTCCCTGATGAAAACACCTCATCCAAGCATGTCCTTCAAAGCCAAGTGCAAACCCTGTGTAGAGTCAGCAAAGTCAAGTTCACACCTCTGAGGCCCCGGCTGCAACCATTTTAGACACTAGCCTGAAGATTATAGGTGATGAATAGAAAAATAAGTTTACCACACTGATTATAGCAAAACGTTTCTTTGGAAATAAGGATTTGATTTAGGGTCTATAGTGAATGCAATTTAGGGTTTAGGGTGAGGGTTTAGGGTTTAAGGTGAACTTTCAGAAAAAATACATATTTAGCCCCACCACAGTAAACACACGGTAATAATAAGAAGTATCTTGCTTTAAAAAATAAGTTAGAACATTAGGTGAAGTTATTAGATCAGTGAACTTCGCACATATCATGAAAACCACTTCAGTGCCAAAATCTCCAATTAATAATTAAACAAACCCTCATCGCAATAACTGGTACTGGTAAGCTTCTGCACAGGACCAAGTTCTTCGCACATATCATGAAAACCACTTCAGTGCCAAAATCTTCAATTAATAATTAAACAAACCCTCATCCCAATAACTGGTACTCGTAAGCTTCTGCACAGGACCAAGTTGTAAACACGCAACGGATGCCTAAAGCACAAACTCATATACAATGAAATGACAAGACATTAAAAACAACAATAACACATTACAACCGTTCGACAATAACAAAACACTGAAAATCCTTAAAAGCGGTCCTGTACACCTCTGAAACACACAGAAAAATTAGAAAGAAGTCGTATGTATGTAGATGTTATGGCCAATCCCAAGAGATCATAGCAGCAACGCTGCAAAAAATACCCAGGGCGATAGAATATAACATCCCTCCGCTCGGAGACTTCTTGTTGCCCTCTGACTACTCACTCTGCCGCCTTCACAGAGGAAGAAGGCGGCAAATGGGCAACAGGTGGAACAACAGATGCCATCGACGAGCAGAATTTAATTTGTGACGTTCACGAAGGAATCTACGACATCAAACAAAGAAATTGTTTACGGTCGCCCCTAGCCGTGAGGACGAGGAGCTCTAGCAAGAAGCACCCATCCCCGTCACTTAACAACAATACAATTGCACAAAAACTACTAACCTCGACCAACATCCATCTATCAGACAGAAACCCTGGCTCAACCGCATGACCGAACGCCTGAATACCAAAGATTAATCGCAGGCACTACCGCCATTCATATGATACGTTCTTCCTCTCTATCTTATAAAGGTCTAGGGTTTCACTTTCGTTTGCTGAGGGTTAGGGTTAGGCTTAGCTTCCGCAAAGTCGGTGCCGCTTCAAACTTCCAAAGAGGATTATTCGAAACAAAAAATGGTTTGCATTTCCAAAGGGGGTTATTTTAACTTTACACTTTGCAACATGGTTTTTTCATTGGTTGGATAGTATATTTAATGGGTTTAATGCTAAAAAGATATTTTGAAATAAATATAAGTTTTGATGAGTAGTTTTCTAAATATAAAAAATAAGATAGTTTAAAATTACAAAAATGATGAGTAATTCATAACTAGTTCGGTTATATTAGTTAAATGGCTCGTATAGTTTGTGATGTATTTTATATTGCTAAAAATTTTAAAAATCATAAAAATTAAAATTAAGAGGTATATTAATTTAAGATTTAGGAATTTGGTTTCTGTGATCCATAAAATGTGTGTAAGAATTTTCTGTGAAAATTACATATCAGAAATTTTCGTCGACGCGTTTCGAACCAGCAAGTGTGGTTCATCATCAGGACAAGATGAAAAATCTGATTAGGAAACCAGTTTAAATAGATCAGGACAGCCAGTTTAAGTAAATCAGGACAGCTCCAACTAGCCGTTGGAAAAACGGCTAGTTTGACTAGAATAGCAAAAAATATTTTTAATTTTAATTTTAATTCTATTATATTTTAAAGTTAATTATATTTTTATTATACATTCTATATAAATAAGAATAAAATATAAATATAAAATCAAATCAAGTCAAATAAATAAATAAATAATAATAATAATACTTAATTAATCAATTAATTTCATATTACTAAAGAGGTAAGTTTCACCAAAAAAATAAATAAATAAAAGTAATATATATATTATAAAATAAAAATAAACAAAACAAAAATACTAATCAAAACCAAATCAATAAAATAAAATGAGCACATAGGGAGAGAGGAATCAAGATCGAGAGAAGAAAGAACGACCTAAGGGAGCAAAAGGAAAAAAAACATAAAATATAAAATATAAATATAAATATAAAATGAAAATATAAAATATAAAAATAAAATAAATAAATAAAAATAAAAATAAAAACAAATAAATATATAATAAAATAAAAATAAACAAAACAAAAATACTAATCAAAACCAAATTAATAAAATAAAAGGAGCACATAGGGAGAGAGGAATAAAGAGAAGAAAGAACGACCCGAGGGAGCAAAAGGAGAAGGGAAAAAAAAAACTAAGAGTGAAGGGCAGGAATCCAGCATCTGCTAACATTCCACCCATCATCCCTATTAAGGTTAACCGGCATCTTTTCTATTTCCAAGACTTCCCTCAACTTTCGGTGGTGGAAGTGGTCAATTGTTGCAATAACCTTAGTATCTTCAATACAAATATGGTGATTTGTTTTTCCAGCATGCTCTGCTAAGGCAGAGGACCGAGATCTACCATGTCTAAGGTCAGCGACATGTTCATGAATTCTTTGGTTAATTGATCGACCAGTCTCACCAATGTAAGGTGTCCCACAGGAACACGGAATCAAATAAACACCCTTACCATCCATCGGCCAAATCGGGTCTTTAACCAATCTAAGAGAACTACGAATAGTGCGGAGAGGCTTGAAAGTTGAAGAGACATTATGTTTCTTCAAGATCCTTGCGATTTTATCAGTAGTACCTTGGATAAATGGAAGGTGAACTCTAGATAACCGATCGCAACGATCTTTCTTAACCTTAGGACCTTTTCCAGCTTTTTGAAAAGCTCTAAGACATTGAGCCCTGCTATAACCGTTCTTACAGAAGACATTAAGGAGATGCGATTTTTCACTTTCAAAGTGGTGCACATCTGAGATTTTAAAGGCTCTGGTGACTAGGGTACTGAGAACCCCAAGCTTTTGAGCCGGGAAATGATGAGAACTAGCATGTAAATACTGTTCAGTATGCATCTTCTTTCTAAATACTTGATGAGAGAAGGAACCATCGTCATTTCTCGAAAGAAGGACATCCAGAAAGGGCAAGCTACCATCTACTTCAAATTCCATGGTGAACTTAATGAAGTCAGATTGATCATTAAGATCCTGAAAGAAAAGGTCCAATTTCTCTTTACCATGGGGCCACACCACACAGGTGTCATCGACAAACCTTTTCCACAACCTCGGTTGAAAAAGGGAGGAGGAAAGGACCTTCGATTCAAAGTGTTCCATGAAAATATTAGCAACAATAGGGGAAAGGGGGGAACCCATAGCCACACCACAGGTCTGATCAAAGAACACACCCTCGAAACTAAAGAAGGTCGAGGTAAAACAAATCTCCACGAGATGAGCAGTGTCAAGATCTGTGATACGAGAGAGAACATCAATAGCTTCCTTAATGGGAATGCAAGTATATAATGATACAACATCAAAACTTACAAACCTATCATCTGGATCCAACTTAATGTCTTTCAATTCATTAATAAAGGAGGAAGAATCTTTGAAAAAGGAGTCGGTGCGACCCACAAGGAGCTTCAACTTACTGGCTAAAAATTTAGCTAGCAGATAAGAAATTAAATTTCTTTTAATTCTAAAAGAGATTAAATTTATTTGGCGTCTACTTCTGATGATGGATTCACTTAGGAAGTCTGAAACGTTGGGTTATTAAAAAAAAATCAGTAACAGGAAAAGAGATTAAATTTCTTTTAATTCTAAAAGAGATTTATCTTTTTCAACTTTAAAAGAGATTTGATTTCTCTAAAGGTTTCGTAAATCTAAAATTAAAATGAATCTAGGTTGGTTTAATTATTAATTTAATTATAACTATAAATATGATAATTAATTTTATTTTTATATAATTTGAATGAGTCAAAATGTTTTATTAATAATTATAATTAAATTATATTTATATTTTCATTAATTTGACCAAGTCAAAATGTTTAAATGACATGACATTACAATACCCTTTTCTTGGGGCAATTATAGCTTTATTTTAAATTAATATTGTTATTATGAATTATTAAAAAAAAAAATTACGTCGTAAGGCATTCTTCTTTGAAAACAATTCCTCAAGCTGCCACTGTATGTACCATTGGATCGAATGTTAGACGATTGAAATGTTTTAAGCCATTAGATCCACTATTTCCTTCATTTAAGCTCTGGTAACTACCTAATAACTAACTCACTAAGCCCTACTAATGTCTCTTCATCTCTATCATTGCATGTCGAACTATTTCTGCAAAGTCTATTCAAAGAGATTATTATTATTATTACATTATTAGTATGCAGTTTTAAGGTCACGACCAAGTCATACACCAAATTGGTATATGAGACCCTCTTGTTTGTGGGACAAGGGACCCACCTCCGCGGAGCGATTTGACTGCTAAGTCTTCGAAGGCATACATACTTTACCCCCCTCTAGTTTTGAACTCGTGACCTCTTAGGAGGAAACACATGCTTAACCATTAAGCCCTTAAGACTCATATCATTCTGTCAATTAATCCCAAATGAGCTCTGCAATCAGTAGTCTGTGGAGCTTATCTTTTGTCGACACATCCACCTAGCACCAGGCTTCGTCCTCTGGTGAGTAATATTTGATCTATCAGACCTTCTCGTTGGTTAAGCTAATAATTCGCTGGTTAAGATAATAATTTTCCATAAACTCAATAGTATACCTCTGTTTGTTATTTTTTTCAATTCTTCGCAGGCAGTGGGGATGATAATGTCTCTTCCACACGATATGGCCTCTCATGTATCTTTGTCATTGCATGTCGAACTATTTCTGCAACGTATGTCTATTCAGGGAGATTAAGACTCGTATCATTTTGCCAATTAATCCCAAGCGAGCTGCGCAATCCAGAAGTTTGTGTAGGTTCTCTTTTGTCGACAGATCTGGCACTAGGATTCATCCCCTGGTGAGTAATATTTTATCTATCATACCTTCTCTTTGGTTAAGCCAACAATTTTCTGTAACATGTACAGTTAACCTTTGTTCGTTGTTTTCTTCAGTTCTTCGAAGGCGGTGGGGATGATACCACGGAAGTTTTATGCCCTAGCGAATTTCCCAGGTAACAACCGCCATCCTTTTACATTCAGTTTACACATGAACTGCAATTTATCATTCTTCTTTAAAAAAAAACAAACCCTTAACAGTTTCCTCATGACTCACGCAGTTGGAGTTGCGCCCCCAACCTGCTCTCTCTAAGGTATGTTTACTAATAAATACAGTAACACCTTCAAGATTATAGGGTCTTATGTTGCTAACAAGTCCTATTGTCAATTGCAGGTAAGCCCCCGACGCAAGTTTAGTTCTGTAGCTAAAGGTTATTTAACTCTCTTCGCTGATGTGCTTGTGATGTTCGAATGTTGATGTTTTGTTTAATTAATTAGAAAAGAATACTAAAAAATATTTAAAAATAATAATAAGATATGAAATAATTACAATTATCATATCAAAATATTTAAAAAATAATAAAATATGAAACAATTATCAATTATCATATTATATATGAATTTGTAAGAGTAACTTGCTTGTGCGGATTAAATGGTTTAGTTTTGTCCTCTCTGCAAATGTGCCTTGAATATATTTTTTTACTATCTACACCGTTCCATATAGGGATGCCCTTCAAACCCAAAAAAAGTGTGATACTTTGTTGTAATCTGCTCTACAAATGTGCCTTGAATTTATTTCTTACTATCTACACTACTCCATATATGGATGCCCTTCAAACCCAAACCTAGTGGTTTTGGAGTCTTTGAAAACATCCATAGATTTCATTAACGCCTTCTTGTGGCAATGTATGTCAGCACCAAGCATTATGAAGAATTGTCATTGTGATTTTCCCAAAATTTTGGTTTGAATGTGAAACTTTGCATATCTATGATGTTTAAGATAGGCATTTATCGCCTTAAATTTTTGGATAATTCTCATAATTTCTGACCCTAACATTTCTCTATAATATTTAATGTTCTTTTTTTCTTGGTCTAAAGCCCTACACAACGTTAATTAGAGAGCTATTTTTTCTTGTATGTATCCCCATTGCATTGTGTGTATAGGAAGCTAGGGTTTGATATATGATCATTTACATCTGATAAGAAAAAGTGTGATACTCTGATATAATTTTATCTACGAATGTGATTGCGTATAGGAGCATTTAGATCCAATAAGAAAAGTGTTGCATATAGGATAAGTTTAGACTTGATAATAAAAAAATGTGGCACTCTGTTATAATTTGCTCTATAAATGTGATGGCAAGTGTGCCCTGAGTATATTTTTCATGCTCCATATATTTTTTACTACCTGCATAAAGAACAAAAGTGACCAACAATATCATCAGTTTAGAAATACAATGAAAAC
The DNA here is from genome assembly GCA_034641835.2 of Pinus albicaulis. Lineage (NCBI taxonomy): Eukaryota > Viridiplantae > Streptophyta > Pinopsida > Pinales > Pinaceae > Pinus > Pinus albicaulis. The sequence goes on along the minus strand of CM076577.1, from coordinate 993,401,371 downwards.
TTAGTAGATTAAACAATATTAATAGGTCAAGAATCCACAAAGAAAAAGCATACTCAGTGAGTATGAAATCAAATCAACATAAAATGGTTATCGACATCCATATAAAATCGCCATCAATATGGAAATAGGATTTGTACAAAAGATAGGTTCGTTATAGCACAATCCTAAGATTCTTCAGGTTGGAAAGAAGAGTTCCTAAAGAAAAGATAACATGGAACAACATACTCTCAAGAGAAAAAATTTGCATGCGTGAATGACACAAAATTTTTCAATTCAGTGTGCAATCTCATCACCTAGCATTGGAAACAAGGAGAGAGAAATATATAAATCAAGAAAAGTATGTGATTCCTTTCCATGAAAAAAGAAGTTCATGATCAAGTGTATCTGATGTTGTGATGTATTGTATATCAAGAAGAACGAAAAATTAATAAAGGATGAAGATTTGAATAATTTACATAGCACATTGAGTTTGGCCTCTAAACAAGAAGTTATATGAAAAATTTTGAGTTTTCCCTCTAAACAAGGAGTTATATGAAAAATGTTTTACAAATTTAAAATGTGAGGATTGAGAGTAAACAAGGAAAAAAACAATAGAATATATAAATGGTTTAAAGTTTACATAGCTTGTTCAATTTTTCTTCTAAGCAAGCGAGCAACTATATGAAAAATGTTTTATAATAACTATTTACACCACACAGAGTAAGTTGAGACAACCCCGAGGAACTGATCCCTTTGAATAAAGAGTATATTCTAGTCTATAACTTGATCTACAATCACAGAAAGGAGCTAGGGATGTCATAAGCTAAAATAAATGGTCTTTGTCATTTGCACAATGATGCATTGACATTCTCAGTTGAAATGGATCCTATTAGCTACATGGTGGTCAAAGACACTAGAAAATTCAAAATAGATATATGTTATGGCATGAAGATTTCTTATAAACCATCCAACTTTCCCATCCTATACAACAATTTCTAACAATAACCACTCAAGTCGCTCTTCAATTTTTTAAACCCTCGCCCATGCCGGGGAGATCCCGTGGTTTTTGAAAAGGGTTCATATATGGAACAGACAACAAGAAGGTCAAGATTGAGATATAATAACTGAATTTTGCATCATTAGGACAAAAAAAACATCACATTAGCTAACAAAATATATCCAATTATGCAATGGTCTGAGAAGATGACTGATTTTTTAATCATGATAACTAGGTGACAACCTAGACTAAGTTGTAGCCACAAGAAAAACATCACATCAGCTCATAGAATATATCCAAAGCTACAATGAACCCCCATCAACATAGGCCTCGTTATTTGAGTTTTTGTTCCCAGACAAATGACGGTGATTCCCATGGGCCAGGTTTGTTCAATTGTTGTCCACGCTACTTCAGATTGCATCCATAGAGGATTGGAATTGAAGGGGGTTGATTCAATCTTTTTTTGCTCAATATGAAGAACGAGAGGCTTATGATTTGACATAATCGCTTTTATAATTTTTTTAATCTAAGCTAGATTCATTCTTTTGTCTTGTACGAGCAAAGAAGGCTATCTAGAACCATTATCTCATACCCAGAAGTTGTTGGGGGCAAAATACAAGTTTCGAAACACATCGTTTATCACATACAATTATCTTGGAATTCACTGGTTGCAACACTTACTTGACTTGAATACATGGTTGATCATGTCACTAGCTTGATGACGGTCTTTGTCATTAATTGACAGTGCTTTCAAAATTGACAAATGGTTTATTGCTCTTAGATGTAAGATGAATTTTTTATGTTTGTTGAGCAAGAGTCGATCGCGGGCTTCTGCAACTGGGCGGACATATAACCCTATGGATGATCAACAGGTTTTCAAATTCCATCTTGAAAGAATTCAAGATCGAAAATTAAAATTAAATATTTCTTTTTTGCTGCACAATGATTTTCTTGGACCTGTAGAAACTTAACGCGAGGTTTATGTGAAGAATTTTTCAAATTGAAGTGAGTTAAACATATGTATATTAAAAAAATATGTAATTGTGGAGAGTGGCACTCTTCAACCCTGAATGGAAGAGATGTTGTAATTTAATGTTTAACATTTTGACTAAGTCAAATTCAATAAAAATAAAAATAGAATAAAATTTAAAATTTAAATTAAATAAAAAGATTGAGTGAGTAAAAAAAAAATAACAAAAAAATAATATAAATAACAAAAAAATAATTGTACAAATTAAAAAAATAAAATAATAATAATAATAATAAAATTTCCCATGGTATTGAGAACCCATAGCATTGACCCAAGTTATTCATGTGGAATATAGCCTATTTAAAGGGGAAATTAAATAGTCTAGATTCATCTTCCCGAGAGGGACCAAATCTCTTCACTCTAAAAGAGGTTTGTGTACCAAGAGATTTGATCCCTATGGGCTCTTGGTAGTTCTCGAGTTAAGATGGATCTAGGATGGTCACTAAGGTTTAGTTCCAAATTATCATGGATGTCTTAACATGTAAATAGGCTTTGTTATAATACCGTGGCTTATCACATGTCCAAAGAAACTACGACTCAATTTAGTCATTCATATATATATATATATATATATAATTTAAATTTAATTTAATAACATTTTTTTAATTAAATTAAAAAGCAAAAGGAGTGTAACTACCTTTAAAATAACTCTCAATTGTATCTATTAATAAAAATATTCCATGAATAGCTTACGGGGATAATGACAAGATGTTGATTTTGTCTATTGAGGCGTCAAATTTGCATGGATGGTCAAAACTAGTCGGAATCTCGCTATTTTTTTGCTAAAGAATCTGATAGTAGGGGCATTTGAATTTTGTTTTAATGGTGGAAATGGATACAACACCATCAAAAATCGTTGGGACATCCAAAACCTTGAATCTTGACAGCCATAACCTTGATTTCCAAAAAAAAATGTCGGATTTTATCAAATCATGCCAAAATTTCTTTTGTTTTTGGGAAAATTTGAAGCCTCGTTAGACTACGAGCAAGATTTTCTGTTAAGGCATTCCATGGTGTAAAGGTCACCGATTCCAAATTATATGAGCAAAAATCCATCCTTGTTAAGGGTTGGTGCGACCCAAGCTGGGTGCGATCCCCTGATGATTTTGACGGCTTAGATACCGATGGGTTGTGACTACTCAAGCCACAGGTTAGTCGTGTCAGTCATCTCATGGCCCACATAAACTAGAAAACCAAAAGGAAACATTCTATGAATATTCCATAAGGTTAAATCCATACCATCCACCTAATAATTATTCATAATTAAATTAAAATTTTGGAAATATTATTCCAAAATAGACACGTCTATTGGTGTAACTAGCAATTTCCCTTTAAGGTGCAAAAAGTATGTTGTTATACAATGAAAAAATATAATGTTTTATTTCTGAAATTAGATAAATTGAAAATATTGTGATCACATGAAGGAAAACTTGGGAAGTTTCAATTTATCTCGATGAATAATTGTTTGAGAAAGAAGATCTGTCACATAGATGCCAAACTAATTTTGTTTGCAAGACGATGTCATGAGAAAAGAAACTTTGAGTGTAGTACACTATGTATTGTATTTAAAACTAGCAATTGCACTAGATGTTGCATAGGAAACATTGTAAGGAAACAATGTATAACACTTATTAATGCTTCTTTGACAACTGTTGAAAGACAAAAAAAATATCAACAAAATGCAAAGACCATGCTACGAAGAAATCTTACTGCAATACTGCTTCCTTAGCCTTACAAATCATGAGGCCTATGTTGAAGTTAAAGACCTTGTTTGATTATGGCAACATGAATGCCTCGTAAATAAATAAATAGATCGTGATTTGCTACCTTTGAAATCAAAGGTCGTTTTGGTACAATACCTCCATATTTCTTCTGATTATGCCAACATGAATGCCTCATAAATAAACAAATATATCGTGATTTTCTACCTTTGAAATCAAAGGTCATTTTGGTACAATACCTTCATGTTTCTTCTTGATCATTTCCTCTTGCTATAGACAAGCTTAATCAGTACAAAACAAATTTTTTATAGTTTGAAACATGTATCTACAAAGGAATATAACAATATTTTAAATAAATTTAGAATTTCTATGTGAATTAAGATCTACCCTTGAATAAAACTGCACATATCTCCAAACTAGAAATTGAACCCAAAAATAACATCAACTACAACTCTTCTTGAGAAATTTGTATGTGTTTCTCTTTTGACTGTTGACTCACCTATGTATTATTTCCTTCACGGTCATTGAAACTATTCAAAAGAACACATTTCTCTTTACCACTAATATCCTTGGTGTCTGTCATGTTCATGTTCTACATGTCTGCATCAAATATATTCATCATAAATCATGGTAATGAACACTGAAGACAAAGTTATCAAATTTGCCCAAATTATATCATGTGTACATGCTTCACAAGATATTAAAAGCTAGTTTTAGTGCTTCTAAAGTTAAACCCATATTATCATACATCATAAATTCGAACGAATATTAGCTCAAAGCATGCATAATATCTAAAACCTTCTCAAAACATTTTGAAGCTAAAAAAATTTGCAATCCGACACTTTACAGTCAATGAATCTGTTATCACATGTGAACCCATACATAATATCCAAACCATTCTTAAAACATTTTGAAGCTAAAAAAATCTGTAATGTAACATTTTACAATCAATTAATTTGTTATCTCATGTGAACCCATAAAAATGTGCGTTGGAAGTCATGCCATGTATATGCAGCGTGGTAATTCTTTGTATATATAACATAATTTGGTGCATTTTAGGGCTCATAAGACATTTAGAGTGAACATCAAGTCCAACATACTTAATCTAAAGTCATAACATATGAAAGGCATCTTCAGAGATTCACACTCATTACTAACTGAGAAATACTCAAGTACACAAAATATCAAGAGAAACTGATAGCAGCCAAAGGCTACCAAAACCCACATACTCTATCAGTAGATGCACATAAAAAATGCATGGTTCATTTTTAAACCAAAATTATTCCCATATCGGCAAATTCTAATGCAGAAGCTTACCATTTCAAACAATCTCATCAATCTCCAACTGAGTATTTTCCATATGCGGAAAATTTTCTTTACCCCTTCCTAAAGTCTAAACCTTTAGACTTTAAATACTCTTAAGTGGGAGCATAATTCCTTATTCATTTATGTTTAAAACCCATAGAAAAATATCATTCGAGTATTTCATTCTTAGGAATTCGCCTTAGGTTAAGATACCTAAGCCTAGCATAACTTCATATCCGCTATGACTTCAACTCTATGGTTTTAAACTTCAAACAACCCACATAAAAGTTTACAGTCCCACATTTTCATTTCACCCGCATATCCACAATAATCATCAAGGTTTAACTTTGGTTAATTCCCCTTCTCCACTTATTTCTATCATAATACTTTTATAATAGAAATCAAACATAAACCTTTGAACTTGCCATTTGGCATATATTATAAACCATCGTATAAACTCATTTAAATTATGATTTCCGCAACCTTATGCCTTCGATTTTAAACCATCACTCATCAAAAAAATAATGTAGGGTCCCACATTAACGTACTGGCACATCTGACGGTTGACAGTATATCGCGTCCCAATTCAATGATCCAACGACTGTCGCGTTACCAACTTGCGCACCTTTTGGTTTTCCAAACGCACGCGAAATAAATGGTATTGAATTACCACCACCGCCACGTGTCGATGCCTAACTGTTATCGTGTTCAATTCATGATTCACCACTTACCGTCTAAAGGCCACGTGAAAACCACTAGTTGGTTTTCGAAATCACTCTCCATTGACTGTTCCGTCTTCGCATGGTTCCGCTGACTTTCATATTCAAACTGCGCCATTTCTCCTTTCGACTAGTTCATTCCTCATTTAAATGTTGTGCGAAAACCCCTTAGGAGGTTTCCAAACCTCGCCTTTGTTCCTTCGCTTCGATTTCATCCAATTCTTCCACTGTATAATAGTCGTTCGACCCACTCTTGTGCGCTCTCCACTGTTTATCCCTTCATGGGTTTCATACAATCTCTGCATATGAACCTTCAACTCATAAATCACCTTGCATGTACATATTACAATAGGAATATATTTCTCGTCTTTATTCCATTAGGTTGAATGTCAAATTACAAAGTCATATTTCTTTAAAAGCATTGATCCATACTGTGATCAATGATCGATCTTTGATAAAGGCAATCCATATAGAATTCAATTCACAATAATACCCTACCTCGGTATTTCCATTAACTTCCCAATGGTATGTAGAACACCATTTCACCCTTATTTTCATAACAGAGTCATTCAACACATAGTCACACACTTTCTCCTGAACTCTCTCATTACATCATTCAAGTTCGAGTACTCTGCATATTCATTTCCCTCATTAAACTCAATAAACAGTGCACACAATAATTCAGAAATCAATTTCTCCATATACATACATGAAATCAATAATTACAAAAGACTTCTTGTTCCTTGCCTGATATTCAAATCAATGGCCCTTTTCATCTAACTACTCGTAGGCTTAACAAACAAACCTCTGTTTGTTTAAAACCCTACTCTACCTCTACTACTCTCTATTGTTAACTTTTTTTTCTGCCTTTAAGGCTTTACAATTTATACAAAAGATGATGAACCAATTTAGGTTCAGATCCTCTATTATCTCAACAAAATCCTCCAAATCCTCAAAGTCCTAAAATCTATCCTTTATCCCTAAGGATCCTCTTTGATCCCATAAATCATGAAACCAACTCTAATTTAAGATTTACAATCAATTCTCAAATCTCTCATTCCTTATGGAATCTAGACTATCCTAATTCTCTCATGTTCTCTAATCATTCGGGAACATTTACAAAATCCCTCTCAATATTTAATTAATTCTTATTCTAAATCACTCAAAATATTAACAATTACATAAGAAATCAATATTCTTTTGAAAACACAAAACCCCTATGTTTATTAAAATACAAAGTATTTTCTTGAGCCTAATGCCCCTGCATCAGACTCCCAAGGTTAAAATAATCATGATCTCTTGATCATGTGCTTTTAATCTTTGCCTCCTGGATCTCATACTCTGTTTTGCTGTTGTCCAATAGCTGCATTATTCTTCAACTGCACTTTTGTAGGTTTCCATACTTTATTCTGCATCTTCCCGCTTGCTATGCTTTCACATTCTGTGACTGTCTTTCTCTTGTTGCTACTGCTTCTTTGATTTCTTGCTACTGTCTTCTTCTGAGACACTTTCACCATCAGCCTTCTTACCAATTCAATTTCTTTGTCTAATATATCTTCTGACTGCTGAGTACTTCTACCTCTTGATTGTTGAACTTCTATTCTTGCTTGTTGAACTCTTACTGCCACCCTATCATCCTTACCCTCTTGTTTTCTGCACTGAAAACTTCTTCCTGATTGTCACTTATGACAATTTCTTTGTTTTCTGACTTAAGCAATTTCTTGAACTGGTATTTAATTTTCCACTCACTGTCATCTTCTTTTCTTTGCTTTAATTTGTTCCCCTGGACTAAACATTCTTTAGTCTTTTCATCAGTACCTGCGATCATAAAACAATCAATAAAATCAATAGACCTTTGTGTCTCTTCTTCCTTTGGAAACATTTCAATTTGCTGCTTTGACATTTTCTCCTTTATCAGCACATTAGTATGCTGATTCCAATTCTTTAAATAATTCTCTAGACTGTCAACTAGTCTCTCTTCCACATCATCCCTTTCAAGGATGTCTTTTTGCTCTGGTTCATAAAAATGAACTTTTTCATTCTCATTCAGCTCTGACTTTATAACCTGAACACTTATTCTCTATGTTTCTAGCCTCTGCTCCAGAATACTTAACTCATGCCACAAATCTGTCATCTCATCTGAGAAAATCTTTGTACAATCTTCACTACCTTCTTCTTTATCACAAGTTAAGTCTCCTAGTGACACTATCTCTTCACCTTTCATCAGAATAGAATTCTGATCTTCCAACTCTGCAATAATTTTAGTTGTCTATCCATCACTTTTCATTTGGCCATTTAATAAAATCAACTTCTCATTGTCATTACCAATAACAAATTTCTCATCATCGGACATAACTGTCATATCTCCATTGAAACAATTCTTTTCACAAAACAAGGAATTTATGAACTCCTTTTGTTGCAATAATTCAATTTGATCTTCATCTGAAAGATAATCATCATCATATTTTGGTTGGCAACTTTCAACTTCACTTAATACAGTTTCATCACATGAATTGTCTTCTTCAATACCTGTATTCACACACAATTTGTCAGTTTTAAAACCATAAGACCTCATGGCCTCATTTGATGATTTAATCACCAAATCCTCCTGTTGTTCCAAGTTCTCTATACAATTCAAAAATTCTTCAATGGTCTTCTCTTCAATCCCCTTAAGATTTTCAATTGATTGCTTAAATTCCAGCTTTTGGCCATCATCATAAATTGAATTTCCTCTACTTCCAATATATCGAAAAGTAAAACTTTTCTCCAATTGTGTATGGACATTTTCAAAAAAACTGGCTGTCTCATTTTCTTCCTTTATGACAATATCAGCAGTTTGTCCTTCTCCACATGTTCTTCCTGCAAACATACAAAATTTATCAGATTTAAATTCATTCGACCTCTTGGTCTCACTTGAATTTTTAGTCTTCAAGTCTTTCTCCAAATACTCATTCATTCTGAGTAATTTCTCCTTCAGTCGAGAATTTATCATTTGCTCTTTCTTCATATGTAGCTTATGCCACTTTATATTTCTTCTTACAAGAAAACCACACCTTTGGTCCTCCTCTATCATCATTTTCAATTTGTTAAATTGTTCTCTTATCTCAGCTAACTCTCTTTCATACTCTTCCTTCCTTAACTGTCTCTGTATGCCATTTGTCTTGGCATCTTCTTTCTTCACCTTCATTCTATTGTGGTCTCTCTCAGAACCTCTGTTGTCTCTTCTATGACTATCAATAGCCATCTTCTTCTCCATCTCTATCTTCATGAGTTTCTCACTCATTCATCATGAGATGTACTAAAGCCTCTGCAATAACAAGTCCTCCTTGTTACAACTTACCTCACCAATCCTTTCCTCTGGACTTGGTCTTTTGGCAAGCACTGGTCTATCTTCTGGAACCTTTTGAGCACTCTCTTCTGCTCTCTCCAGGCTTCAACTCATCTGCACCCTCTTAAGAACACAACTGTTCTTTTTATCCACCCTCTGTTGGAATTCCTCTAGGTTCTGCCACATTCTTCTTCTCTTAGAAACCTTTACTGGCTTCCTTCATCGCTGCTCTTTAAAGCTGTGAGCTTCTTGCTGAGATGTTCCTCAATTGTCTGCAATCTGCATTTTTCAAACATAATCTTCAAACAAAATCAAAATACCTCACCTTCAAGGTTTGTTTCAACGCCCACATGTAATTGCTTCTGCAAATTCTTCCGATACTCTGCTACACTGCATGTTGTCTGTTAGATTCAAATTTGATCTCCTTTTCCATTTTTTCCATCACCATTATACCTGTATTCACATCTTTCATAACTTGGTAAATCTTCAAAGCACTTTTGCTTTTAAACTCAGATTCTGCAAATCTGAATTTCTTCATTATCATACCTTCACTGCATATCTACTCAAATCTACAATTACTGTCAATCAGATTTAAAATCTAAACTCTCCTTATTTCCTTCATCACACTTGTAATCTGATTTTAAAAAATCTTTAACTTTTCAAAAAGAGCTCTTCCAGCTCTGATACCACTTGATAGCAGCCAAAGGCTGCCAAAACCCACATACTCTATCAGTAGATGCACATAAAAAATGCATGGTTCATTTTTAAACCAAAATTATTCCCATATCGGCAAATTCTAATGCGGAAGCTTACCATTTCAAACAATCTCATCAATCTCCAACTGAGTATTTTCCAAATGCGGAAACTTTTCTTTACCCCTTCCTAAAGTCTAAACCTTTAGACTTTAAATACTCTTAAGTGGGAGCATAATTCCTTATTCATTTATGTTTAAAACCCATATAAAAATATCATTCAAGTATTTTATTCTTAGGAATTCACCTTAGGTTAAGATACCTAAGCCTAGCATAACTTCATATCCGCAATGACTTCAACTCTATGGTATTAAACTTCAAACAACCCACATAAAAGTTTACAGTCCCACAGTTTCATTTCACCCGCATATCCATAATAATCATCCAGGTTTAACTTTGGTTAATTCCTCTTCTTCGCTTATTTCTATCATAATAATTTTATAATAGAAATCAAACATAAACCTTCGAACTTGCCATTCGACATATATTATAAACCATTGTATAAACTCATTTAAATTATGATTTCCACAACCTTATGCCTTTGATTTTAAACCATCACTCATCAACAAAATAACGTAGGATCCCACATTAACGTACTGGCACATCCGACGACTGACAATATATCGCGTTCCAATTCAATGTTCCAATGACCATCGCGTTACCAACTTGCACGCCTTTTGGTTTTCCAAACGCACGCGAAATAAGTGGTATTAAATTACCACCACCGCCACGTGTCGATGCCTAACTGTTATCGCGCTCAATTTAGGATTTACCACTTACCATCTAAAGGCCACGCGAAAGCCACTGGTTGGTTTTCGAAACCACTCTCCATTGATTGTTCCGTCTTCGCATGGTTCCGCTGACTTTCATATTCAAACTGCGCCATTTCTCCTTTCGACCGGTTCATTCCTCATTTACATGTTGTGCGAAAACCCCTTAGGAGGTTTCCAAACCTCTCCTCTATTCCTTTACTTCAATTTCCATCCAATTCTTCCACTGTATAATAGTCGTTCGACCCACTCTTGTGCGCTCTCCACTGTTTATCCCTTCATGGGTTTCATACAATCTCTGCATATTAACCCTCAACTCATAAATCACCCTGCATGTACATATTACAATAGGAATATATTTCTCGTCTTTATTCCATTAGGTTGAATGTCAAATTACAAAGTCATATTTCTTCAAAAGCATTGATCCATACTGTGATCAATGATCGATCTTTGATAAAGGCGATCCACACAGAATTCAATTCATAATAATACCTTACCTCGGTATTTCCATTAACTTCCCAATGGTATGTAGAACACCATTTCACCCTTATTTTCATAACAGAGTCATTCAACACATAGTCACACACTTTCTCCTGAACTCACTCATTACATCATTCGATTTTGAGTACTCTGCATATTCATTTCCCTCATTAAACTCAATAAAACAGTGCACACAATAATTCATAAATCAATTTCTCCATATACATACATGAAATCAATAATTACAAAAGACTTCTTGTTCCTGGCCTGATATTCAAATCAATGGCCCTTTTCATCCAACTGCCTGTAGGCTTAACAAACAAACCTCTATTTGTTTAAAACCCTACTCTACCTCTACTACTATCTGTTGTTACTTTTTTTCTGCCTTTAAGGTTTTACAATTTATACAAAATATGATGAACCAATTTAGGTTCAGATCCTCTATTATCTCAACAAAATCCTCCAAATCCTCAAAGTCCTAAAATCTATCCTTTATCCCTAAGGATCCTCTTTAATCCCATAAATCATGAAACCAACTCTAATTTAAGATTTATAATCAATTCTCAAATCTCTCATTCCCCATGGAAGCTAGACTATCCTAATTCTCTCATGTTCTCCAATCATTCGGGAACATTTACAAAATCCCTCTCAATATTTAATTAATTCTTATTCTAAATCACTCAAAATATTAATAATTACATAAGAAATCAATATTATTTTGAAAACACAAGACCCCTATGTTTATTAAAATACAAAATATTTCTTGAGCCTAATGCCCCTGCATCAGAAACTCAAATATCGATCACCTTCGCCAATTAACCTGAATAGCGATTGCCTTTTTTGAACGAAAAAAAAAAGAAAAAAGGTTAGTATTTAAATAAATTTCTCCAAAGAAATATGAATAAAGATAAATTTCCAAATCTATTTAGAATTAACTTCCTACCAGTGCCAGGAGATCAATCACATTTTATGTGCCCCCTAGTTGATTGAACTTCTGAAAAAAATCTTAAAGTCCTTGGTGATATAAAATTTGGTTTCCGTTTAGGAGCTGCTGGAAGACAATGTCTCCTTATTGTAGGAGTTCCCTTCTCCTAAAAAAATGGACTTCGCCTTGGAGAATGACTACAAAATTTTTATTTTTTCGACTGAGTCAAAATCATGTAACTTGGAATCAATGGACTGCCTTGAGAAGCATGTTCAATATGCTCAGTATTAACAAATCCAAATGAACTACTTCTTCTTGGTCCCTGCTTCTATAACATTATTTCGCCTATCTTCCTGCCTTAATAGTAATTTATGCCTAGTAATAGCAACATTTTGAGCTATACCAAACATAGTATCTAAATGCCCTTAGCCTTTAAAAAACATCCTCAATTCTTGTATTTCCCACCTCATCATCCACTATAGATACCCTAGGTTATTCTTAATTTATTAAGAGTATACAATTTTTAGGATGGTGTTCTATGTGCACTAAAATACCTTTGAGGTCCAACACTATGTACGGGGTTTTGTTTTGCTTGAAGAAATCCCACAGGTTATTACTCCTCCACTCAAGCACATGACCCAAAAAAATGACTCCAGTAATTGATTATGTTGTCTTAAAGAAGAAATTTGGTCCTCAATTTCTTTACCCTCGTATATTAGTTGTTGTTGATCCACATGGATCCTTTGTGGGAGATCTAAATTCTACTTTCATTCTAACATATTTTCAACAAAATTTATGCATGGGTGAGGTTTTCTCAATGAGTGACTTAAACATGATTAGAAAAAATTTTCTTCAAACAATTGGAAAGCAAACAGTTGGCATGTACCCTCTGTTATTATGATCACCAAATATGAGTATCGACATAGACGTTGGAGATAATCCATTTTCAACATAACTATCATAAATAAATCCAATATGGATTAATCCCCTCAATGGATTTAGATGAGCCTTTATCACAAAGATTTCATGTTGGAAAAAACCAACCACAGATAGACTTCCCTAAGGAAGAAAATCACATTCTTTAAGGAAAAAAAAATTAGTTTATTCATGTTTCCTCTCCAAAACAAAGTCTATATTTTTTGGCCAAGATAATGGATGGTAAATAGATGCATGATTTTATTTTCATTTGTTGTTATATTAACTTAATTTACAAATTAGGGGAATTGTAATTGTTTTTTATCCTATATTGCTTACAACATAGACAGTTTAATACAAATTATCCATCCAACAATCCAACTAGTAGAAACTATTTCTACCACATCTCTCACGTATATTTCATGATTCATCGTGTGATAAGCCTGTCGTTAATTAAGGTTAGCTCTAACTTAACTGAGAGGTTGGGTCATTTCAGAATGCAAAGCTCTTTCTATAGTTCGTTGCATCCTTGGATATATTTTGTGAGTTGATGCGATGTTTTGCTTGTAGCTACAACTTATTTTTAGCTATCACCTAGCTATCATGATTCAAAACTCAGTCATCATCTCAGATTATTGCAACATTGGATATATTTTGTGAGCTAATGTGATGTTTTATTCATCACAATGATTCAAAACTAAGTTATTACATCTCAATATTGACTTCCTCGTTGTTTGTTATGTATACGAACCCTTTAAAAAAACCATAGGAACATTTGATTTAACAGTGTGATCTCCCCAACATGTGTGGGGGTTTATAAATTAGAGATAAACTTGAGTAGTTATTGTTAGAAATTCTTATATAAGATGGGAAAGTTGGATGCCCTATATGAAATGTAGATGTCATAACAGACATATATTTTGAATTTTGTAGTGTCTCTGGCCACCATACATCTAATATGATCCATTTCAACTAAGAATGTCAATACATCATTGTGCCAATGAAAAAGACCATTTATTTTAGCTTGTGACATCCCTAGCCCTTTTCTTTGATTGTGGATTAGGTTATAGACTATAATAGACTTTCTCTTAAAAAGGTTGTGCAATATCTATTGGATGGAGGGGAAAGTTATCATACAATTTGTACAAAAAACTCCTAAGGGTTGTCTCAACGTTTCATAAATTAGGGAGAAACTTGAGTGGTTATTGTTAGAAATTCTTATATAAGATCGGAAAGTTGGTTGCTCTGTAGGAAATCTAGATGCCATAACAGACATCTATTTTGAATTTTCTAGTGTCTCTGGCCACCATACATCTAATAGGATCCATTTCAACTAAGAATGCCAATACATCATTGCAGCAATGAAAAATACCATTTATTTTAGCTTGTGACATCCCTAGCCCTTTTCTTTGATTATGGATCTTGTTATAGACTATAATAGACTTTCTCTTCATAAGGTTGTGCAATATCTGTTGGATGGAGGGAAAGGTTATAATACAATTTGTACAATATTCCACTTAGTCGTGTATCTTATTTTGATTTTTTAAGTAAAAAATGTTTTTTTAAGCGTAATATTTTTGCTATGCTAAGAAATAAATGATCTTTCTCGTGTTATACTAAAAACGAGAAATTGTTTTTTATATTAGGGAATTTTAATAAATTCACCATTTAAAAAAAAATGATTCTATGTTAAATAGTTCAATTTTATTTTACACGTATAGTTTCGAGTTTTAAGGTTGAACTTTGAATTTAGAAAACTCCCTCCTGTTTTTGCATTAAGTATCTTTGAATTGAACCTTAAAAGAGAAATATTTCAACAGTCTGAATTTAAAAAAGTCCTCCAAATTCCTACATTAAATAAATAAAATCTTTAACTACCTTGGAACAAGTTATGAAAATTCGCAGAAAGTCTCATCAACATAAATAATTCTTTTGCCTACTGTAAAGAATTCATTATTAATTATTTCAAACACTGAGTTCGAACATTGAAATTCCAGTGCAATAGATATCAAAAGTTTAAGTAAATAATTTTTTTTCCTTTAGTATGAACTTCAGTTCCAGAGTTTTAAGGTTGAATTTTTAATTTAGAAAACTCCCTCCATTTTTGCATGAAGTATCTTTGAATTAAATCTTAAAAGATGAATATTTCAACCATCTAAATTTAGAAAAGTCCTCTAAATTCCTGCATTAAATAATTAGAATTTTTAGCTAGCTTGGAACGATCTATGAAAATCTGCAGAAAGTCTCATCAACATCAATAGTTCGTTTGCCTGTGCTAAGGAATGTTTAAATTATAAAATTCTTACCTCTAAATTCAGAACCTATAGGCACATTCTAACTTTGATCCATTTTTAGACTTAGAATCTAAAAAACACAAGGAAATCCCTCTCCTCTATGAACTTCGATTTTTCAACTCCCATTAAAAGTAAAAATCATCAAAATGTTGCAACTCTACATCCTATCATTGAACTCTAGAAAATGCTTAAATTATAATCCAGACAACCAAACCAAATCTTTATAGGAAAAATAATAACGAAGAATCTTTTAGACAAATATCGACAATTCTGCATTAAAAAAAGGTGAGTGCCAATGAACAATTAAGAAGCTCGCTAGATTACTTCGATATTTTTCTCAAAAGAAAAATACCCCTCGATTGCGCTTAAAATGACTAAAACAAAAGGTGGTGAAAGATTGATCATGGAGCTAATTCTAGTACATCACCGTTAAAGTAAAAAGTCATCAAACTGTTGTAACTCTGCAGGCTATCACTATATTAAAAAAAAAAAAAAAAACTTGAACATTGAAATTCTAGTGCAGTAGATATCAAAAGTTTAAGTAAATAATTGTTTTGCCTTCAGTATGAAATTCAATTCTGATTTTTAAGTTTTAACTTTTAATTTAGAAAACTCCCTCTAGTTTATGCATTAAGTATCTTTTAATTGAATATTAAAAGAGGAATATTTCAACTGTTCGAATTTAGATAAGTCCTTCAAATTCTTGCATTAAATAATTAGAATTTTTAGATATCTTGGAACGAGCTATGAAAATATGCAGAAAGTCTCATCAACATCCATAGTTATTTTTCTTGCGCTAAGGAATGTTTAAATTACAAAGTTCTTACCTCTGAATTCAAAACTTATAGGCACATTCTAATTTTGATCCATTTTTAGACGTAGAATATAAAAAACCCAAGGAAATCCCTCTCCTCTATGCACATCGATTTTTCAATTCCCGTTAAAAGTAAAAATCGTTAAAACTGTTGTAACTCTGCAGGCTATCATTCAACTCTAGAAAATGCTTAAATTATAATATAGACAACATAACCAAATAATTACAAGAAAAATAATAACGAATAATATTTTGGATGAATATCTCTGATTTTGAATTAAATTTTTTTTTTGAGGGCCAATGAACAATTGAGAAGCGTCCCCAGATTACTTCGATATTATGCTCAAAACGACAAATACTCTTGGATTGCGCTTAAAATTACTAAAACAAAAGGGAAAAATATTGATCATGGAGCAAATTCTAGTACATCACCAGTTTCATGAAAACCTTTCCAGATCACTCGATTATATACCAAAATTCTCATCAAGAAGCGGGGAAATTATATAAATGCCAAACAAGTTTGTATGAATTGGTTATTAGTGTAATTTTAGTTACTATTTATTGAACCACTTCCTTCCATTTGTCCTTCACGTGGCATAAATCAAGGAGGTGGTACGATTCATTGAACCACTTTCTTCCTTCTGTCCATCAAGCGGCCTAAATCAAGGAAACTGTTGGAGTTCAAGTGGTGGGATTTGATGGCTTAAAACCTTTTCATCGTCTAACAATCAATAGAATGGTGCCAAACGGTCCAGAGTGGCAAGTAAGGGAGTTGTTTTCAAAGTGGGATGCCTTACGACGTAATAAATAAATTAAAAAAGAAAAAGAAAAAGAAATATTTAGTGTAAAATATTAGCCCTATGTTGATCACTTAAGAAAATACATGTATTCTATGCATTTTTTGTTATGAAAATTTTGGCTTATTCACATCACAATGAAAGGAATTTTTATTTCATGTGTCTGATCTCTTATAGGCTTGGGTGCAACATTTTTTTTTGCACTATGAAACTTAGAGTTTTGTGCCTTTATGTATCTAGAGTCTTGGTGCAACATGTCATGATGGTGGAAAATTTGTTTTCATGCAATGAATCACATGAAAATAAACTTCCAATGGTCATGTTTCTTTACATGGTTGTAGACTTTGTCTAGTCATGACATATCACATTGTTAAAACATTTCATTTTGTGTGACTTGTCGCATTGCATAAAAGTTTTCTTTCATGTGACATCACGACATATTGCATCACTCAAGAACTTCTTTTCTTGAAACATGTTGGATTGGTTTTTTTCTTCCTGTGCACCACATAGTCTCAAAATTTCCTTCATAATGACAAAGTGGAAATTTCTAAAAGAACTTCCTTGCAATATATTGCATCTCCTCCAACTTTATATCTCTAGGACACAACACGCCACACCAATTTCCTGCTCCATGCAATGCATAAAGGAATGAAGGTTTTTCAAAGGGGGCACAGAAAGACAAGTGTGAGAAGTGCACCTAAATTGCTTTTGGGTGTGACATATCACGTCGATCTAAAGTCGTCTTTGTCATGACATATCCTATAGTACATAGTTTCTTTCCCTTACAATATATCACATCTCTCAAAATTTCTATATCTACAACTCAACGCATTGCACTATATCACATGGTTGGGAAATTTTTTTCCTTTTAGCATCTTCTAGAAATTTTCTTACTTTCATCATATCAAACATAAACTTTATTTGGCTATAACATCTCACATTGCTATAAATTTTGGATTTATAGTGACATGTCAAAATAATTAAAGTTTCTTTGCATGTGGTACAACCCACTTTCTCAATTAAATTTGCATCATCATGACAACGCATTTCACACTTAAAACACCTTTTCTAACATTGTATCTCAGCATGTCAAAGATTGTTTCCATGCAACAAATCAAACCTTCTCAAACTTTCCTTTCATCTCGACAAAATGTGTATACCAAGTAAAATGGATTTGGCTATGACATATCACATCACTCCAAAAAGTTGCTCATTTGTCACAACATATGGCATTGTGGAAACATTTATTTATGTGTGGCACATTGAACTTTCAAAAAATTTCCTTGCGACATATCACATTTCTCCAAAATTTCCTTTGTCGTGACAAGTTGCATCATGTTGAAGTTTCTTTTTGTGCAACAGATTGCAGTTTATCAAACTTTCTTTCATCGTGATTCAACATGTATCATACCTAAGGTGCCTTTTGTTGGGTCATGAAAGTGATTGTTTTAAAGGTAACCTTAATGCTTTTCATTAATTATCAACCTAGGGCAAGTCTTGTTATTTCAAGAGTGTAAGAAAAATATATGCAAGTGACATCAGAGGTTAACTACTCTAAATCGTTGTAAGAAATATTGTCTAATTCTCGAAGTTTAGTCAAACCAACTTGAAAATAAATTATGAAATACTTCAGACCAATCAAAGGAGCTAATTCTATTATAAGCTTATGCAAAAATAACCACTCAATACTGAAAAGAATAGATTGCAATTGAACAACATGCTTTGATGAATTGAACAACGAATTGAACAACAATACTAATGAATTGAACAACAATCAATTATTCTATATTTTGCAATGAATTCTCTTTTAATCAACTAATAGCATCCTTCGGCATTAAGTATCAATCAAATGCTCATAATTATGATGAAAAGACTCAAACATTAACTATACACAAAATTGAACAACAATCGTGTTGAAACTAGTCTAACGAATGTAAAAGCATCAATTCCTAATAAGAGGACATGAATGATAAATCTAATCTAGTGAAAATGAAGTTATAACATCTCACGCTTGCAATTAACCAATTAAAGGATAATGTTATGAAATACAATGGATAACTGGAAATGTAAATTCTATAAATAAACGTATAGCATAGAAATAGCAGGAGAACCCCTAGGGTTGGGCCCGAAGCCTCTAGAAGCCTTCTGTTAAGGAATACTCAGAAGTAGTTTATAATAAAAATGCCAATTCCTTCATTAGTCAGTAGAGTAATACATTAACACGAACTTGACGATTTTGTCTGAATACGTTTATTACAGGAAAATTATAATACAGGAACTGTCCTTCGTCTTGTTCACCTTCGACCTTTTATAGCTTAAAGGTGAATTCAAATAGAGTAATAGATCCTTCTCATTATGAGATCTTATTTCTTCGTGGCTATCAATTGATCACTCCGAGAGTAGGCATGCCTCTACATCTTCCGATGATTCATAGGGGCCGATACTATTCCGTTCGCTTTCCTTGTCTGTTGTCATTTGGTCATCCTGGTCAGCAGTTTGGCTGTTTCGCTTCCCTATCAATAAAGGCAGCGAAAAATCAATTTTTATGTTATTAAACACACCTTTTATCAATAATTCACTCTACCTTACTTTTGCATTATTTTCCTTTACTTTATTGCTAAGATGAAGGAAAAATATATTAAAGTAAATGACAAATCATGGTACAGATGGGGGTAAAATGTACCTTCTTCTTGGCCCAACATACTACCCTGCTTACCTTTTTGCAGGTTCTCATGCAAACAAATGGTTGATGTGTAGCTGGGTTAAAGAATATACAGGATAGACTTATTCCTTGTAAAGTCTAAGGCCATGTCTCTATTTTTTCTTTGCAAATGTTGAGTTTGTGTGCCCCTCTGGTAACTCATAATCATGATGGTAGTCTTCAGGGGGGTACTAGATGATGGGGCATTTGTATATGCACCCTATCCACATGGGACCCATGCTCAAAATTAGGTTGTTGTATAGAAGGAACCGGGAAGCATCATCTTTGAAGTTCCTATACCCAAATGGTTCTCTGTTCTTAACATTACTTGTAGAGGCTAGCCATCTCCATTTGGCTGCTGCTAATGCTTCTTCCTGAGTGTCTTGGAAGTATGTCAGCCCATGCTGCACAATATCCTTATGAATAGGTCCCAATTTGGATATCACTCCTTTTCGCTGCATGAATTTCTTATGTTGGGTAAACAAGTATAGGGGTTTATTAGGTTCCCCTTTGACCCATAGATCTAGGCCATGTTCTCTTTTCAAAAATGTGTTGTAGGCCTTAGCCCATCTAGTCGGGTTTTTGGCAAAGGACAGAAAAGCCTGGAACTGAACGTCCCCTATGAAGGGGTTGGGGTTACTGTCCCTATCCTCCTCTAGAAAGAAATTGTGTAAATACAATTCACACAAAATATGTTGGGCCTACTCATCCTGCTCATTGCAACATTAGAAAAATTCCTCAATGGTTTTAAAAGTAGTGGGCTTCCCTACCCTGACAGCCTTGGTTTTCAACAATAAATATCTTTCCACTAAGAATAAAGCATAATTAGTGGCTGGTGCCCTGCAAGTCAATACATCTGAGTAAAGAGAGCAAACCATACTGGTTTGCTTCTTAGCTTGTTCCACTTGATCCTGTGCCTTATTCACTTTTTTCCTTTCTTCCCTGAGTTGGGAAAAGGTTTCGTCTTCAGTTGCAGAAAGGTATTTGAATCACATTAGTAGTGCCTGATGTTCCTATAAGGGTACTACTTCCCTCTTACACTGAGCCAATTCATGCTGAACTTGAATTAATTCGTTGCGAAGCTTCTGATTGGAATTTTTTTCTACCAGGGGAGTGTAAGCAGGTGTTATCTCAGTTTGAGTCCCCTTATCTCCTGTGAGTATCAAATCAGTTTGCACAAAGACTTCAACAGTGTGTATCAAATCCGTTTGTACAAAGGCTTCAACATTATCCATTAACTCAATCTGTACAGGAACATCAACAATATGTATTAATCAGTTTGTACAGAGGCTTCAACATTGTATATTAAATCAGTTTGTACATAAATTTCAGTAGTATCTACCGTTTGGGTAACAAAATGTTGAATTTTGCAACAAGAAACAATGAAATTGACCTCCGGAAACAACATCCTTGATCCTAGTGAAAATTAAGCACCTACACTAGGTGGGGCCCACATAGGCTATTTTTAGATGGATGTCTATTTATAGATGCATGAGAAAATTTCTATTTATAGATTAGGTATATTTGTAGATGCATGAGCAAATTCTATTTATAGATTGCATGTATATTTATAGATGCATGTCAACTATTATTATCCCTTAATATAAGTTGGACAATAAACAATAATCTATTCTCAATGTGGAATTGGAAATAGTTAACTGAAGTGGAAAATCAGTTAGCTAAAGGAATCGAGTTAAGAGGTTGGTTTGTGGGACATGCATGTTGACTTGAGTTTTAATAGAGTGATTGTAGTTGTAACAGAGTTGGAAGTGCAATGGTGCATTAGTTAATGCAAGTTGTAAATCAGTTTAACTCAGTTAAGTGAGTTAAAGTCAGTTGTGCTAGCTGTAACTGTAGATACACTAGTGAGAGATCAAGTGAATTAAACATTAATTAATTCACATGTAGTGATCTCACATGCCACTGATGTTTTTACTATTATTAATTGCATGCATGTCGGTTCCAGTGGAGACCCAGTTTGTAGGTTTTAACCCTGAACAGAAATTATCTACTCACGAATCTTATAACAGAAGATAAACAACAGTGAGAGCATAAAACATAAAACAGATAAACACAAAGATTTTCCCCTGGATCCCAAATCGGGACGACCAGCTTGATTTTTCATTATATTCCTTTTAGTGTTACAACACATATATATACATGCCTAAGCATACATAAACCCCAATCCATAAACCCTGGATTAGAACATAACCGTAGTTCCCTTGACCGTATCTACAAAAATACCAGGGGCCGAAAACCATCGTGTCCCAATACCATGTGCAAAACCATGCACAAAACCATGGACGTGGACTACCCACCGGAAATTAAGGACCAAAAATTTTTGCCGGGGTACTGCCCTAGACCCCAACAGGGGGGGCTATCGCCCCCCCTCTTACCCCCCCACGCATGCTTAGTCGTGGAAAGAATATAACACATACCCAACATAGTTGAGATCTAGGTGAAAGGGAAGTGTAACTATCATATGTGATATTAGCAGCCTACCCAAGTGTAGTTATAACACCACAGGATGCCCATGATACTTAGCGCAATTGAGGAAGGAGGCTCATACTTGCACTTAGACTGCTCATAACAATGCTCCAGCTTCCCAATGAATTCTTCTAATGGCTGAGGCTCACCATACTCAATATCACATTCAAATGCTAAAGGCAATCCACTGATGAATATTTGGACCTTTGTCTTCTCATCCTTGAGGTAAGGCACATACCTCAACAACTCCATAAAATTATTCATATGCTCTTCATCTGTCATAAAACCCATCTTCAACTAGTAGAAATCCTTGAATTTCCCATCATAATATCTCTCAGAAAAGTACTTCTTCCTGAAGAGTTTTTTAAACTCATTGTTAACACTGGAAAACCGTACAGGCAGAAGACATTAGAAAATTTCAAGTAGAAGGTACAGATAAATATTTACAGGGAAGAAATACATTAGAGGAGCTAGAAATTTATTTTTTCCTAAGGTCGGAAGGAATTTTTTTTGGAATGAGCACAGGAAGCACTGGATTTGAGTGCACATTGCGACTTTTCCTTCAATAGCCACGTAGTGCGTGAATATCCCTTCGATAGTCATGTGGTCCTGGTGATGCAGAATGTCACCATTCGGGACCACTTGGCACACTTGGTGAAAAATATTCACTCAACCTAAAAAAGTACAATCGCCTTTGAGCCACCTTGAGGATTTAGTGCAACATACAAAAGAATCATACCCCCACTCTTGTGTCACCATCCATCTTGGACCAAGAGAGGGAGGGAAAATTTGAAAATGGTTTATAAAATCCATGGGAAGAGAAATGGGAGACACATTGTTATGCTGAAAAAATTTCTCATCAACAAACCAACTTGTGTTGTCCAACAAGAAGAGGATTGGAAGGATTCAGTTGTTGGCCATCCAACACCTCAATCTAAGAGAGAATATTTCACCACATGTTCATCGATCTACCATCCTTTAAGAGGGAAGAGAGGCTTATTGAAAACTTGAGGGGAAGAGACCCCCTTGTCTTGGATATTGGAGCTCCATAGCTCTAAGGATCCACTACAAGATATTTAGCATTCTATCTTCTACTATTACCAACACCTAATAAAGGGAGAAATCTCTCCATTGTTGAGTTATTGGTCAGTTTTCTCTATGGAGCGTTTTTCTTGTGCATGTTGTTTTGTTTTTATTTCATTGTTTATGTAGCATGCTATGTTTCCATTTAACTTATCTTATTACATGTTGAACTTGTTCCACTAACATTTGAAAAACCAATTTGACTTATGAATTGCTTGTAGGTAAGTAACCTCCCTACTAAGCAAAGTGTATTTCATCCGCCCATGCACCAAATACACTACCACAGGAATAACGACTCCACTATATTATTTCTTTTGAGTTAATGGTTGTTGATGAAGGTCCTTCCTGCTCATCTTGCTGCAAAATCACCCATGCATCCTCTCAACACCTTCATTCACCCTCAGTGTTAATTTTTTCCCAGAGGAGGAGGAATTTTTTACTTCCGCTTGACCGCACGCATTCATTTTAGACAAATGCGCATTTCGTGCTTGTGGGTGGATAAGCCGCGCAGTAGGCAACAAGCCCATTTTTGCTTGCTTTTTCTCATTTTTTGCAGTTGTAAAGTGTTTGGAAACCCATAGAAAATTTTCCATTATTGTGTTCTGGCATTTCATGACTGGTTAGGATGCTTGTTTGCTAGAATTTAACTTAGCAACTAAGTAGTTTTAATTTTGGTTTTTTATTTTTGCAAATCACACATAGTTTAAGTAGGAAAAAGTAAGTGGCCTTCAAACCACATATGCTATTTGAACAAATGATTTTCTCATAAAAATATACATAACACATAGCTTAATTAGCATAAAATTAAGTGGCCCATATATCCACATATCTTTAGCTAGTTCAATTTTTTTCAATCTTTGCATTAGCTTAGTTCAATTTTTCATTAGGAATCAGGACCAGGACCAAACTGTCGAAAAGAAAGCAAGTAATCTCTGCCACCATTGCACCTCACGGTGAGCCTGGGTATGCATAAGAATTATTTCCTAAGACAATTTTCCATCTCCCTATAGTGCAAACTTAGTCTAACTAGGCAAGGTGTAAGTGGCCCATGATCCACACATCGTTTATTTTTGCAAGGAATAATCACACATAGGGTAATTAGAAAAGAATTGTAAAGGATCAACACATATCCACATCTCATAACACTTGTGATTGTACACTCCAAAGCACACATGAATAATTGGTAAGAATTAGACCAAAAGACATCTAGTGTGTTGGGACCTTTATCCTCTTCTTATAGTTACTTCACCAAGGCACACCCTAAGAAAATTGAGACTCTATAAAAATAACCACTAATCTAACTCACTAAATTCTCCCCATAGGGGCAACAAAATAAATTATAGTTCAGGTTAGGACCATCAGGTGTAGACATCCAATAAGACGCCATGGTCATCATACATTTTGAAACATAAATTTTGGCTTTTTAGGGAGCTTCAAATCTGTCTATCCGCCCACGAAACAAATACCTGAGCGTTACCAAAGACTCGTTTCAGAGGGGGTTAAGCTTAGGCCCAATGCGTGTGGTACTCTTTGGGGCTACCCGACCCATCTAGTGCTTGGTACTAGTAGCTGAATACCAAGAAGCTCAAGACTTGAACTCTCATATGGGACGACGATACTTTAGTGGCCAAAACTAGGGCATCCTTCCCTATAGGTGGCAGTGCAGGCAACACTTGATCCTCTTACCATTACCTTGGTTGATTCTTCGGCTGCTGGAAGGCATGCCAGTTCTTTTGGGATGTTAGCCTCAATACCCATCTGAATACATCTTCGCAAGGCCCAGTGACATTGAGAGTGTAAGGAAAAAAAAGTCTATCTAGGCTTTTGAGTATCATATGCAAAAGAAACAAAACTATATTTTTTGCTTGCTTGATCACATAATGTTAAATTAAAAAAAAAACACCTCTTGTTTTTTCGCTTTGTTTTATGCATGTGATCTTATTTTGTTTTATAAAAATATTCCTCCCTCCAGCAACCCAAAATTATCACCAAGACTAAATCTATTGGACACGATAATAGACCCAATGGGACCTCGTCGATCTAAGCGTTTCTTCGACCTCCCCCCATTAGAGGGAGGAGTGTCAAGTCTTTCTCCATTTAGGTGTCGCAGATGACACACCACCACCATTATCGGTTCATCCTTTTTCGGGGCATCTGTGATTGGAAACCCCTAAGGGTCACCCAACACCACACCAGTGGAAACCTCAGCAGGGTCACCACACTCAACTCCTCCCACAACCCTTATAGGGCAGAGGAGCGCTACCCCTTCAGGGAGTCAACATAATATTCATCAGGGCACACCATAGGGTAATATTCCCCAAGCACCCCCCATAATTTATCACACTCATACACCTGTGTTTCCACAGTACACAGTGGTAGTCAATACTCAATTACCCTGCTTATCATCACTAAGTCTTCTAGATCTAACAAAGTCAAATAATGACCCCATTTCTCATAGCCTTAATTGGCCTCCCATGCGCACGAAGCTCCCTTCAGATATACCAAAATTCAAAGGGAAGCAAGCAAAAGACCCAAGAAATCATATTATGACTTTCCATCTATGGTGTTCATCCAATAATATCATTGAAGATACTATTCGGCTAAGTCTTTTTCAACGCACCCTAATAGGGCTTGCAGCGAAATGGTATGTCGAGCATCCTTATACTTTGAATGGAACCTTTAGTGCCCTCGCTACCACGTTCCTCAATTATTTTCAGCTACCCATTCACCACGATTCAAGAATGGAACTGCTGACTCATTTTAGGCAAATGCTAGCCATTCATATATTGGACCTTCTCCATGAATGGCGGCGACATCGCAATTTGTGTAAAGACAAACTCGACGATAGAGTATTGCTGGACTTATTTTTGAAAACTTTCATAGCAGAGATCTCAAAATATGTGGTGACACAGAAACCTACCTCCAAGGAGGACGCCATTAGCAAAGCCAAACAACTTGAACTGATGTACACCCAGTCAGAATATATTTACAATGTCCTGCCAAATGCCCTGCGCCTACAAAATTATAGAGAGTTACCAGGCGCGTTGAATACTACAGATGGTTTGATCGTGTCCTTGACTGAAGGTCACCTTGGCAACAGTATCCAGTGCCCAGGATACTCGTATGATTCTACCCAGAACATGATGCAACCTTTCTACCACCAAAGTCAATCTACACATTTGCAGAATATGACGAATAGGGTGGTACCATACCATCAACAGTAGGGAGGCTCATACCCTCCCTCGCAGGGTAACCAATAATTAGCTAGGAATTCTGATGAAAGAGACCCCCCCCAGTAATCTTAAACTAATCAGGGACATGGGAACATATATCCCCTTTCCCCGCACAAAATCCACCATTGCAAAACAACATGCCAGTGAACCTAGTGCAACCATCCCAGGCTCAACAGCGCCATTATTATGACCAGGAGAACTGCAATAACCCTCCTAACACTATGAAAAAAAAGCCTAGGAATAAACAAAAGAGAGACTCTGGACAGGGGGGCAGTAATAAAAAACGCCCCCCACGATCTCAGTCTGGGGGAAACCCTAACCAAAATAAAAAACAAGAGCCAAATAACAACTCCCAAGGAAAAAAACAAGAGATATAGTCTAAGGAAAAATCATTCTTGTGCCATATGTGGTGAATACGACCATTACACTCACCACTGTCCCGAGCTCCCCGAAATGAAAAAAATTCAAGGTAACCGTGGACGAGGGGCACCTACCCAACAACCTGCTGTAATGCAGGAGCCTTTTCCCCACCAAGGAGTGGTGAACAGCCAACAACACAACCACCCCAAAATGATATTGAAGGCGACAACCATGAAATTTACATGACTGGTGAAGAATTGTTCTTCCGAACAAGGAATCCAAAGTAACTATATATCCCATTCCGAAAACGGTCAAGGGACCAACCAGGCGCGTAGGACATCACTCTAAAGCTGCTCATAGCTATAACATAGTGGATGATTTAGCACAATCACCAGTTGCTATGTTAGCCTTGGAAGTTCTACAATCGTGCCCAAGACAACGAAAATACTTACTTTCCGCATTAGGCACAACCGATCCTTCTGATTCACGCCTAATGGTTTTTTACCTAGACAAAGCAAGCCCCAGGCTACCTTCTCTAGTCTCTTTCCAAATACTGGTTCCAATTCAAAACATCACCATACACCGATGCATCATTGACAAGGGAGCATCCACATGCATAATGTCCAAATCTGTTTGGAAAAATTTAGGATCACCTGAATTGAAACCATCTGAAATCATGCTTAGAGCATACGATAGGCGCCCTTCATCCCCCGTCGGTCTATATCAAAATTTACTTGTAAAATTGGCTGAAAATACAATACTTATAGACATTAAAGTCTTATACACACATCTAGACTACAATATACTCCTCGGGCGGAGTTATATGTACACCATGACTGCAATCGCGTCCTCTGTCTTTCGGGTAATGATGTTCCCCCATGACAATCGGATCATCACCATCGACCAGCTCACATACTATGATAAGAAACCCATGATGGCTCTCTATGTCATGTTACCATACATATACACAACTATAGAACTGCTTACATGGTATATAGAATTTGGCCCCGGACAATTCAAACTATCATCGATCCTAGGATCATTCCTAAGAGATCCCCCTATCATACCAGAGGGAGTCCCAGAAAGCACGTGGGCACTAGTGTGCATGATGCTCTCATCAAACACCAAAAATCTCCCAGACATAGAAACCAGTAGTACAGAGACCGAAGCCGCTGGCACGACATTCCTACCCTATGCCATTTCACAAACCCCATTTTTATACCCGCCAGCTTGTTTTGTGTCAAAACAAGTCTTGGAAACTATAACATTTCCAAAAATTGCTTTCGTAATGCCTGTGTGGTATTTGGAACCACTAGCCATGCTAGGAAGTCCTGGCATCACTTCTACAAGAATAAACCTTATAGCCCCTCAGGAGGCCACAAAAGTTTACGTAACACCAGTAGTAGCACCAGCTAATGTGACCAAGAAAAATAACAGAAAAGGGAAGAAAGTCAAAACCCCCAAGTTACCTATGGCATAACAACCTCGTGCATTATGCGATATCGTAGGCCATCCTACTAATATTTTCCCAGAGTTAGATGAATTAAAACATCTTCTACACACTGAAAGAAATACAACGACCTCAATTTTCCATAAAAAGGAACAGGCCACGAACAACCAAGGGAAAACATTGCGCACCAACCATGTATGTGCCATATGCGACCATTATGGGCATTATACCCACCATTTCCCGGAGATGCCACGATATAGGGATGCCCTGCAAGCCCTAGAGAAATCTTACCAACATGACACCTCAACTCTATCCATGCAAATGGACAAAGGAGAACCTAAAACCATACTGTACATATGAGAGGAGCCTACATCTTACTCGTACACAATCACCCCAACGGACCAGAGATGACAAACGGAGGTCACACGGCAGGCCCCAATTTACGCACCGTGTGAAGAGCCTGACCACTTAGCCACACAGTGTCTAGAGTTAAGGGAATTTAACCGTTTCTATCAAGTCCCACACGATGCCTAAAGAAACTTAGTTCAGAATTGATGACACACATGTCAGATTTGTCAGAGAAACCACCACGTGCATCGTTTTCCCCATATCCATCGATTCCAGTCTACGTTGGATTTCATGCGACGCTTCATTGCTGAAAACTCTGAATTAGTTGTCTCAGACACAAAATCAACAAATAATACTACAACTCAAGGGGTGGAAGCAACAAGGACCATATTGTATGTGTCCGAGGAGAGACGGTCGCCTGAACGACCACCTCCACCCCGTAATCGCCCTCAAGCTCCAGTCCTGCTTTGCGCACTGTGTGATGAATGAGATCACTTCATCGCTGACTATGCAACTCTAGAGTTATTCCAGAGATGGTACCCAATCAACCCAGTATACTACAACGACCTATGAGCAGTCCAATATTCATGCTGAGTGTGTTCAGACGACCACTCAGTTCATCGTTGTCCCTACATCCCTTGATTTTGTTTGGCGTTAAAATTTTTACGCCAGGCCATAACATGCCTCACTGTAGTAGACAGATCAGATTCAGAATTCGTGGAAAGTTTGACAACTCAAGAAAATGAGGCAACCAGGTCCATTCTCTTCATATCAGCAGAAAAAAGACCAACCAGGGGGCAAATCATCGCCCCCAACCTCCCTCCACGAATAAACCCAGCTTGTGCATTGTGCGACGCCCACAACCATTTGGTCGCTCAATGCTCAGATTTAAGATCATTTCGCAAATGGTAACTAATTACTCTAGTAGTCCAAAGGGAGTGGAGAACCAAAGAGCAACAATCTTGTCTGATTTGTCATGACAACCATCGCGCTCAACATTGTACTTACATCCCCCAATTTCGACCTTTGTTAGACACTATATGCTCATTGGTTACTAGATACCCGGATGCAACTGGTCTAGAACCAAGGAAGCCTGGTGCAAGGCAGCCTACCACCTATCATTACCAAAACCTTAGGAATACTAAGGTGACACATTGTCCTAGCAGGGCCCAAAACCAACCAAGAACGACATGTGTTATATGCTATAGAAATGACCACATGGTCAATCAATGTCAGGAACTCAAGAAACTCACTGAAATTCTTGCATGGTCACCACCATACCACAGATCCATCTCTCTAATCAAGAGAAGGTCACACATTGATATTGCAGGATTTGCTCGCAATTCCACCATACTATGAATTGTGAATACCTCCTAAGGCTACGAGCAACAAGGAAAGAATTGAGTTTAAACTCCCTAAAATAGCCAGACCGAACAAAACCAAAGAATCGAAGATGGTAGAAGCACAAACATGCCCCACTGCCCAATCATCTCCTAGCATCCACTTCAGGCATAAAGAGTAGCATTGGTTCTCACACCATCCACTTGATAGGCACCTTGACACCATGCACCATTTTCACAAGTCACAATCATGAAACAAAGTTGTGCCCCTTAATGGAAACATTTTGTCACCTCTGCACTCAACGCAACTTCCAAATCCATGAAGTGCGAGTACCCTTAGTACGTCGCTAGAAGAGCATGAGTTTACTCTCAAACAAACCACCACAAAGGAAATTATTCCACCATTCAATGTCGATGACACACAAAACCATATGCAATTCATCTCATCATGCATGGGAACCATGACTCTTGTTGTATGCTCATATTTCATTGGTGTCGAGACCGCTACAACTAAAAAAACAGTAGTTGTACCATCTTCGGTGCAAACTCAACCCGTTTGCACCCTGTCAGCCTCGTCTAATTCCACGACTTCAACCACGAAATAATATTCATGTTTGTCGACCAACACCGTTATGCCCGAACCAATTCCTCATGGCCTCACACAAATCAATTTCCCCTTAGAGGTGTTGTTTCATTCAGACGAGGATATTCTAGAGGCCATGACATAACTAGATTTTCCGTGGGACTCAATGCATCACCGAAATTTTTTTCTTCCAAAAAAATGTTTAGACCTAACAACCTAGAAACCAAATATATATATGCCATTGAATCTAAAGACTTCCTCCCATCTGGGAAGGTAGATTGGTTCAAAAATCCCATCCCAACACCTGATGCATTTGAAGAAGGGAATATGTCAAATATTTCGCAACCATTAAGGTGAATATCTCAAGAAAACCAGGAAAAATAGAAGAAATCTCACTAGGGGCAGCATGCTCCCCAGACAAGGTGGTCACTTACACAAAATTGTTACAATATTACAGGGACCTCTTCGCATGGGATTATTCGGAAATACCAGGGCTTATCCCCACTATCGTAGAACACCACATTGACACCTGGGCTGAAATACCACCAGTCTAACAAAAACAATGCCAATTACACCCATTTAAGGCAGAAGAAATCAAGCAAGAAATTGAGAAGCTTCGCAAAGTCGGGTTCATCTACCCAATCGCTTACACGTTGTGGGTTTCCAACCCTGTATCCGTCATGAAAAAATAGGGCACCATCTGAGTCTGCACCGATTTCTGAGATTTGAATAAATATTTTCCCAAGGATAACTATGTTGAAATTATACAAACAATATGTATATCATGGATTCAATCCGATCTAACAATGTACTGAAGTTAGATACCGAATCGCTTCTACAAATCAATTGCAGAAATTAAACACAATCACCAATCACATGAAGCAAAGAAAGAATCAAATCAAACAACAACATAGATAATTTCCCGGGGAAAGCTTGCTGCTCAAAACCCCTCTATCTTCTATTGTATATTAACCATGGAATCATGAAACAATTACAATGCACTCTTCTCACAAGAGTCTCCTACACTTTGCTAACTGTCTCACACTGTCCTGGACAAAACTGATCAACACAACTCATTCTCTACCTCTAAATAGGTTGCCTTGCTTGCGCAATTCCTGATGAATGTAATCCCTATTGTTTAGGAATTTTGGCCTTCCTAAAATACGCAAGGATCATGGGAAATCCATTGGATGTCTTGTTGCATGCAAGAAACCTACTAATCACACAACTGATAGTTAACCTCCCTTTCACCTTTGTCTCAACTGGGTCTCCACTGGAACAAACATGCATGCAACTAATAATAGTAAATCATCAGTTGCATGGCAGATCACTGATTGTGAATTAAATAATATTTAATTCACTTGATCTCTCACTAGTGCAACAAAAAATTACAACTATTTCAACTGACTCTAACTCAACTAACTGCATTAACTGATTACACATGCATTAAACTAATGCACCAACTCCACTTCGAACTCCATAACTAATAGAATTACTTTGCATGCATCACCAAATAAATCTACATATCACCTTGATTTTCTGCATAATTATTACCATTATTACATGTAGATATTTTGTCCTTATGTCATTAATATGACACAAAATAACTTTGACAATGCCTTCCTGTTTTCACAAAAATACTCATTGCGTAATTTGATTATTATGAAAATTTTCTTTATTTATAAAAAAATGCTTTGTATTATGAGTTGTACCATCTAACATTGTATGTCTAGTATTAGAGTACTACTATATTTATAAAAAATGATTGAACTATGCATTTAGTGACTATGGAAAAAAAACATTAAAAATGATTGAAAGATGCATTTATTGACTATGGACAAAAACATTGAAAAACAAATATATTGTTTCACGTTTATAAGTGAAGGTCAATTTCATTTTGAAGACATTGGAAACCACCCTCAACTCGAAATTCATGAGCTAACTGAGTTTATCACACTCAGTTAACTAGTACAAGTGATTATGAGATAAGATTACATTTTATTGTCCATTTTAATTAAGGGAAAATTAAAATAGACATTGCACCAAATTTAGCCCACACTAGTGTAGGTTTTACTTGGACCTATTGGTCCCACACTAGTGTAGGTGCTGCAATTTTTTGTTGGAATTCAACACTCCCTCTCAACAAGAAATGGATTATCTTCCACCTCAATCTTGCCTCTATGGTACTCGAAATTGCTCTTGGTGAGCACCTTCGTCAAAATTTCTACATCTTGATCTTCCGTGGGAATGTACTGAAGTAACATAATGCACCTATGAACACAATCTCTGAGATGGGGGTACCAGATGTCTATGTGGTTGGACCTATCATGAAACACCATATTAATCGAGATTTTAATGCAACTCTGGTTATCACAATGTATCACTGTCGGATCCATCTGAGAACCAAAAAAACCAACCAGGATCTTTCTCATCTAGATGGCCTCACATGCAGCTTGACTTGCTGCCAAGTACTATGTCTTCGCTGTACTGAGTGCCACAGATTGCTGCTTCCTGCTGTACCAAGAAACTTCTGTCGATCCTATGCTGAATATCCCTCCTGATGTGCTCTGTCTGTCTGATGGACTGCCTGTCCAATCTACATCCGTGAAGCCTTGAAGCTTCACTCCCTCTGTCCGTCTCTACCATAATCCATACTCTGTAGTGCCACTGATATATCTCAAGAAATTCTTCCCCGCCTTCCAAAACAACTTGGTCGACTTAACCATAGCTTGAATCAGCTGGTTAACTACGTAGCAAATGTCTGGTCCGGTGTTCACCAAGTACACCAGTGAACCTACTAGCTTCCTATAGACAGTAGCATCCACTACTTCTCCAAAAGTAGCATACTCTTTCCTCCAATTTCCTGGAAGAGAAGTGTCCATGGGTTTATAGCTATCCATGTGAAACTTACCCAATATCTCTCTGGCATACTTTCCTTGAGAAACAAAAAGTTCACTATCCCGCTGCCATATTTCCAAACCAAGGAAATAGTGAAGGAGTCCCATGTCCTTCATTTCAAACTCCTTTGCAAGATCCTCCTTGCATGAGTGTATCAACTGCTCATCACCTGTCAAAATTATATCATCAACATAAAGTACGATAATCAAGAGCTTACCATTAGCCATAATCTGGTACAATTTTTCATCAACTTCACTTTTGGTGAAGCCCAACTCAATGAAATAACTGTCAATCTGAGTGTACCAAGCACGGGGTGCTTGCTTCAGCCCATACAATTCTCTCTTGAGACACATGCGACTCACTGTTAAAGATCTCTAAACCTTCTGGCTGCTCTATGTACACTTCTTCCTCAATAAATCCATTGATAAACACAATTTTCACATACATATGATGAATGCGTCACCCTATCTATGATGAGAGTGCAAGGATAGATCTAATGGAAGAGTACCTCGTGGCTGGTGCGAAAGTCTCATCATAGTCTATCCCCTCAACTTGTGAGAATCCTCGAGCCACAAATTTGGCCTTTTACTTCTACACACTCCCATAAACGGCTTATTTTACCTTGTAGATCCATCTAGATCCAACCACTGATTTTCTGACCAGTCTTGGGACAATCTCCCATGCCCTGTTCTTGACGATGGAGTCATACTCCTCTACCATAACATCAACCCAAATTGGTTGTTGCATTTCCTCCTGAAAGGAAGATGGTTATGCCAGAATACACTTTCTCATAAGAGCCATGTATCCAATAAACCTGTCTAGAAGCTATCTCTGTCAGTGTATATAAGTAGGGGCGCCTACATTCTCTACTGCATCAAGTCTCAATCTATCGGCTTCCATGATGCACCTTCTACCATTTCTGGTGGATGGGTCTGCATGACTATTTTATAACACTCCATTATCCTCTGCATGTGGCTGCTCCACATCTTGAGGTTCATTCTTTGGAACCAAGAGTTCCTCCTCTACATGCAAATCCAACTCCCTCTCAAGGGACAATCACATGGCTTTCTCCTCATCAAATTTTATTCCCATCGCACAACATTCATTCTGCTGTTTGGAAAATACACATGATAGTTGTGGGGAGTATTAGTGTACCCCACAAAAATCCCAATCTTAGCTCTTGGTTCCATATTCTTCCTAGTGTCTTTGGTCACATGCACATAAACATATGAGACAAAAATCTTAAAATGTGAAACATTAGGTTTCTTACCAGTAAAAGCCCCTTCTAGTGTACTCATGCCAAGTATCTGATAACGACAACGTTTTTGCACAAATACCGCTGTGTTGCATGCCTCCGCCCACAGATGCAACGGTAGGCCCTGATCATGTAACATTGCTCGTGCTGCAACCATAATTGTTCTATTCTTTCTTTTTGCGTCCCCATTCCATTGTGGGATATGAGGCATAATCAACTCTCTCTGAATTCCTTCTTTGATGTAGAAGTACTTGAATTAATTTGAGATGTACTCACCACCATTGTCGCTCCTAAGATCCTTCACATGCTTCCCCGTGTATTTCTCCACCAGTACTTTGAACTGAATAAATTTTGAGAACGTCTGATCTTTCTTCTGCATGAAGTAGATGTAGCACTTTCGAGAAAATTCATCAACAAATATCACATAGTACTTATGCTTTGCTGTCGAAGCAGTAGAGAATGGTCCACACACGTCTAAGTGAACTCTCTTAAGGATTTCCGAGCTCGGTTCTCCTTCTCATGAAAAGTGGCCTTTCGTATTTTCCCATATTACATCCCTTGCATGTGTCTGACTGCACAAGTGTACCCTTGGGAAGACCCGTATAAATCTGCTGCATGAACTTCAAGGCTCCGTGGTGAAGATGGCCCAATCTCCTGTGCCATAAGTCACCCTCAACCCGACTCACCACTTTTCCTGCCTTACCCATCAATGCTACGCAACCATCTACATCAAGTTTATAGATATTATTAACTTGAATCCCAATATTATTGGCTTGTATTATTTTTTTGTGTCACAGGAAAGATTTTCCTTCACTGAAAACAACATCATAGCCTCTATCCTCCAACGTTGAAACTGAGACTAAATTTTTCTTCAAGACTGGTACATGCATTACATATTTTAATTGAAAGGGTTTACTTGACTATCTCTGGAAGGTAATGGTACAAATCTCGGTAGAACTATACCGCCCGTCTTCACCCATTTCGATATGAATCTGGAGGTCCTTCTCCTCCAAGCTACTGAAAAGTTCTTTATCTCTCGTCATGTGAAAGGAAGCACCACGATACAAGTACAACATCAATCCCATTGCACTTGACACCATGCATGCAATGAGGGAAAATTCAAGCTCAAATTGCGAGGCTAAAGCCTCACCGACTGCAAATCTTAAAGCCTTCTTGTTCTTCTTCTTTTGTGGACTATTAGTGGCATAATTTCCATGCTCGTGAAAATGAAAACACTTCACTCTGGACATGTCGTGCTTCTTGCCATCTTTACCGGACTCAGATTTGGAATGGAATTTCTCTCCTTTCCCCTTCTTCGCCTTGGCATCCAAATCACAATATTCTTCATCTTCATTCTTAGATGAAGATCCATATCTGGTATTCCACCTGAATTCTTCTTGCAACAAATCCGACCAAAGTTGTTCCCAATCTGGTAGATTTTACCTTCCATTGACAGAGTCCCGATAACTATGCCAACCCTTGGGAAGTCCTAGAAGAGCTAGGCTCACCAAATCATCATTAGCGACAGTAATGCCGATTCTCCCAAGCTCATCCCAACATTGGACAATCTTTTTTAAATATTTCGGCATGGTTTCTCCTTTCTCCATTTTGATCTTCCTGAGTTTATCCTTCAATGCCAATTTTCTATGATCATTTCTGCTCTGAAATAGACCTTTCAAATATTTCCACATTGCATATGGTGTCTCTTTTCCATGGAGTCTGGAGACAATGTGGTATCGTACTCCCTCCAGTAATATCCTCCTCGCCTTTTCAAACTTCTTTTTCCAGGCATCAAGATTTGCAGGATCTGTCACAACGGGTTTGAGAACATCGTTTTCAATGAATTATTTCAACCCATTGTCATCCAGTACTGCCTCCATCTCATCTTTCCAAGCAATATAGTTAGATCTTCCCTCGAGTGTATACTCCAATCTCAAGCCATTGAAATCCATTTCGATCCTGATTCACCTGTAGCACCAAGAAAGTCTTATGCAAATTCAAATTCTATTCAGTCACAAACTCAACTTCTCCTCCACTATACTAATTTCCTATGCTCTGATACCATGTAGAAATTAAACAAACAATATGTATATCATGGATTCAATCTGATCTAACAATGTACTAAAGCTAGATACTGAATCGATTCTACAAATCAATAGTGGAAATTAAACACAACTGCCAATCACATGAAGCAAATAAAGAATCAAATCAAACCACATCACATATAATTTCCTGGGGAAATATTGCTGCTCAAAACCCCTCTATCTTCTATTGTATATTAACCATGGAATCATGAAACAATTACAATGAACTCTTCTCACAAGAGTCTCCTGCAGTTTGCTAACTGTCTCACACTGTCTTGGACAAAACTGACCAACACCTAGCCAACAGCTTGCCTTGCTTGCGCAATTCTTGATGAATGTAATCCCTATTGTTTAGGAATTTTGGCCTTCCTAAATTTGGCAAGGATCATGGGAAATCCAATGGATGTATGGGTTCATGCAAGCAACCTACTAATCACACAACTAATAGTTAACCTCCATTTCACCTTTGTCTCAACTGGGTCTCCACTGGAACTAACATGCATGTAGCTAATAATAGTAAATCATCACTTGCATGGCAGATCACTGATTGTGAATTAAATAATATTTAATTCACTTTATCTTTCACTAGTGCAACAAACAATTACAACAAGTTCAATTGACTTTAACTCACCTAACTGAGTTAACTGATTACACATGCATTAAACTAATGCACCAACTGCAATTCAAGCTCCATAACTAATAGAATTACTCTGCATGCCTCACCAACCACCCTCAACTCGAAATTCATGAGCTAACTGATTTTATCACACTCATTTAACTATTACAAGTGATTATGAGATAATATTACATTTTATTGTCCATTTTAATTAGGGGAAAATTAAAATAGACACTGTACCAAATTTAGCCCACACTAGTGTAGGTGTTGCTTGGAACTATTGGTCCCACACTAGTGTAGGTGCTGTAATTTCTTGTTGGACTTCAACAAACTACACTACACCGTTTATCGTCCAAGTCATTGATGCTTGCGCCAATCATGAGGCCTTGTCTTTCATGGATGGAATCTCCGGGTACAATCAAATCCAAATCTAACACACAGATTGGTACAATACGACATTCACTACCCCTTGGGGCACATTTGCCTACCAAGTTATGCCCTTCAGTCTTAAACGCTGGAGCCACTTTCCAACGGGCCATGAATTATATCTTCCATGATCTGGCCCACCTCATCTTATCTTATTTGGACCACCTCACTGTACGATCCAAGAAACGAGGTGACCATCTAGAGGATTTACGGTTGGTATTCCAATGGTGCCAACACTACAACCTATGCTTGAACCCTCTCAAATGCATCTTTTGTGTTAATGCAGGTAGACTATTAGGATTCATCATATCCAAACAAGGGATCAAAGTGGACCCCCTCAATGTCTAGTCAATCAAATAGGTGCCACCACCCAAAAATATCAAACAACTTCAAAGCTTGTAGGGGAAAGCCAACTTCTTACGACACGTTGTCCCTAACTATGCCACTTATGCGCAAGGATTCCTATGCCTAATCCATCAGGGCATCCCATTTAAATGCGATGATTAGGCTCAACAATCATTTGAGGTGCTAAAATACACATTGTCTTCAACCCCTTTGAACAACCCACCAAATTATGACAAAGACTACACCCTATACCTATCAACATCAAACACTGCCATAGTTGGGGTGTTAGTCCAAGACAAACCACATGGTAAAGAACACGAATATATTATGTCAGTAAGAACTTATCTGGCCCTACTATAAAATATGAACCCGAGGAAAAAACTTCCCTAGCCCTTGTACAGGCAGTACAAAAAATTCAGCATTACATCATCATGTGGACTACAATAGTCATAGTAGCTATCAACCCACCGTTTGATGAACCACAAGTACACTCGATGGGTAGTCATACTACAGAAATTTGAACTACAGTTTAGCTCCCCAAGAGAAAAAAATCTTTAATCTTAGCTGAGTTCATCACTGACCTACCAAGTCTGACTAAAGGATCCCCAGTTAACGACTCACTACCAGATGAACATCTATTTCTAGTGACGACTCAGGATCCTTGGTACGATGACATCCTCCTATTCTTACAAACCCAAAAGTTCAAGCCAAAGCTCATATGTGACGACTGAAGGTGCATATGCCACCAGGTCCCCCAATACCTCCTCATGGGGGACATCCTTTATCGAAGAGGCGTTGACACTTTTTTATGTCGATGCCTCACACACGACCAAGCTGAGAAAGCCCTAAATGATTGCCACAGTGGGGCTTGCGGTGACCACCTTTCAGGGATGGCTACCTCCCAAAAATTCCTATGGGTGGGTTATTTTTGGCCCACCCTATTCCACGATTGCATTCAAGCAGTCAAACGGTGTGAGTGATGCCAACATTTTTCCCACAAGGCAAGAGCACCTCTCGCTCCTCTACACCCGGTCATTGCAGCCGGTCCCTTTTGAAAATAGGGAATCAACTTTATGACTTGAAACCCTACGTCGTATGGCAACTAAAAATACATTATTTTAGCCATCGACTATTTCACCAAGTGGGCAGAAGCCATGCCTACATATGATAACACGATAGAAACCACAACACAATTTCTCTTCAATCATGTCATCCCACGATTCGGTGTGCCTAAGGAATTAGTCTCCGATCATGAAAAGCATTTCGAAAATGAAATATTCCAGGAGATGTCTCATCACCTAGGATTCATGGACAGGTAGAAGCTATTAACAAAGTACTCAAAACAATGTTACAATGTATGGTCAATAACCATAAAAAAAACTGGCACCATATGGTTTTTTCAACCCTGTGGGCATATCGCACGATGGTTAAAACCTCAATAGGATTCACATCTTTCCAACTAGTGTACAAAGTGGAGGTCGTGATCCCCATTGAATGCGAAATACCCAACTTACAAGCAGCCTCCAAACTCCTCGATGATACCCAACCTCTAGAGAAACGGTTGGTACAGTTAGAACTCGTCGACCAAAATTGACAAGAGTCTCTCCAACATAATGAAGCACATAAGAAAAGGGTAAAAGCATCATTCGACTGCAACATCACCCCTCTCTCATTTTCATAGGGGGATTTAGTCCTCTACTATGATGTTGAAAAATAAGCCTTATGACCCGTGAAGTTCGAAACCTTATGGAAAGGTCCGTACATGATAAAAAATTGCATCCTAAAAGGAGCATACATCTCATTAGAGCCCGATGGTGCATGCCTGGCTAACCCCGTCAATGGGCTCTACCTCAAAAAATTTCATCCATAGAGGTAGGAAGTCTCAGTCTTAGAGATCCGATGCATGTAACATAATTTTTGAGATGATCACAATCATCGAGGACTTGTTATAAAAAATTCTCTTGTGTCACAGATGGATCATCCCCCCATCCACTATTTTGGATTCGCTGACAGAGCCTCGTGATGGTTGCAAAATCTAGCAGCAGCCGCTGGGGCCATATACTATCCTGACCGGTCACCGTTCCTCATCAACGGAGTATGTATTAGATCAACTATCAATAATCAAGCAGAATATGATGTAGTCATCAGGCTATTGAGCGATGCCTCCAACCAGGGCATTCACCATCTTCATGTCTATCTTGATTCCCAGCTAGTGGTATCGCACTTAAACCAAGATATTAAAATATGGAATTCACACCTATTTAGGAAGTACCTACATGCAAGATGAATAAGTCATCATTTTGATCACATTAAATTTACACACATACCAAGAAATAAAACCAAACAACAGATCACATAGCCAACCACATTCTAGAATGGAATGCATCTCGTATAAACCATCATCCATAAATAAGAAAACCATAAAACATAGAATTCCATCATAAGTACAAATAATAACCATATAAACATCATTAGAGCTGCAAAAAATACATATCGCATATATACATCAAAAAATGTATGAGTCCCAATATACAAGTCATGTCCTTGACCATAATGTCAATAAAAAAATATATCTACATGTCATCAAAATAGGGAAGCATCCTCATAATGGGTGCTTTCCCTGAACATACAAATATCCCTAGGATTGAGCCCCACCTGGTGGGTCCTCTGGACCCACGGCTGCACCCGGTGCCAGTAAAGGCGCAACAACCAAAATCGAAAGTGTCGCATGGTGCAAAGTCAAGCAATGCGCCCTCTCTCAAACCATCACTATCTCGAGCCATACATCGTCCACATCATCAAAAAATCCACGGGTCAGCATACCCGAGTCAAACTCTCTAACCGACTCCATGAGTCGGCTAGAACAGCTACGTGAACGTCAGTAGCCTCGGCCCGAGCCTCTCCCACCAACACCCTAAGGTTAGCAGCAACCAAATGCTCCTCAACCACTGTAACACAAGTCTCGACTGTCGTCACCCATGCCTCAACTGCCTTAGCATGGGAAAGGAGGGAAACCTCCCCTCCTGTAGCTGCAACACTGCTGCCCTCCCTGAAGGGCCCCTAACACCTCCTTGCCCCCTAATATGGGCTTGACCAGCCCCAGCTAGAACCCTCCTCATAGGCTGATGTCCCACCAAGTGGGCAGTAGGATGCCCTGTTGAGCTCACATCTGTAAGAGAAACAAAAAATATTATCAGTGTCACCATAAAAGACACATAAATATATACATGATAAAACCCTAAAAAATGCAGAAAAACATCAAAATCCGTACCTATTGGGCCCCATACATAATCGGTAGGAAGACCCATATCCGGATCCCCCCAGAAGTCCATCGCCGAGTATGGGTAGTATAAAAAAATTTGCAGGTTCGACTCAAACCACGCCTCAACTGTTGCATCCCAATAACGACCTATCTCCCCTCCCCCACCTCGAGGCATCAAGGGTGCCCACCTCCGCATCCTAGGATCACTAGGAGGATCCAAGGGAATTGCCACAAAAGGCATAAAAATCACCACCCTCTCATAAATGATACTGCTGAGGATGCTCGCATAGGTGAAGACCTTAGCGGTCCCCCTCTATGCCTTGCCCTACTGTTTCACCATGCCCTGGTAGACATGGCGAGCCCAGTCATAGAAGTGACCGGCCCGAAGCTGACACAAGACTCTAATATGTGGACCTGATTCCCTACTAGGCGATGATGACCTTGTGAGGCGAACTATCATTTCCAAGGCACCCCTTGTTGAAAACTGCAACAAGAAACACTGAAATTAGCATCCAGAAACAACATGATATCATACACACTAGTGTGGGACCACAGGTCATGTAGTGATGGGTCCGAGCGATACATTAGTGTGAAAGCCAATTTATTTAGTAAATTGGAAATGTGTCTAATTTAATTATCTCTTAATTAAATTGGACAATAAATTGTAATCTTATATCACAATCACTTGTAATAGTTAACTGAGTGTGAT
This sequence comes from Pinus albicaulis, assembly GCA_034641835.2. Taxonomy (NCBI): domain Eukaryota; kingdom Viridiplantae; phylum Streptophyta; class Pinopsida; order Pinales; family Pinaceae; genus Pinus; species Pinus albicaulis. The sequence continues at coordinate 993,359,365 of CM076577.1, read as the reverse complement.
AAACTCAGTTAGCTCATGAATTTTGAGTTGAGGGTGGTTGGTGAGGCATGCAGAGTGATTCTATATGTTATAGAGTTCAAGTTGTAGTTAGTGCATTAATTTAATGCATGAGAAATCAATTAACTCAGTTAAGTGAGTTAAAGTCACTTTAACTAGTTGTAAATGTTTGTTGCAATAGTGAGAGGTCAAGTGAATTAAATCAGATTTAATTCAAATATAGTGATATATCATGTTATTGATGATTTACTATTAATATATGCATGCATGTCAGTTCTAGTCGAAACCCAATTGAGACAAAGGTTAAAGGGAAGTTGACTAGCAATTGTATTTTTAGCAAACTGTCCAGATGCAGCTTAAAATACCACAGGATTTCCCATGACACTTGTGCAATCAAGGAAGGCTGAAATTCCTAAGGAATAGGGAATGCATTCCACAGGGATTGCATGAGCAAGGAAGGCTGAAGACAGGTTGAGAATTGGCTAAGTGTTGGCCCAATTTTGTCTAGATTAGTGTGAGACGATTAGCAAAGTGCAGGAGACTCTTGTGAGAAGAGTGCATTGTAATTGTTTCATGATTCCTTGGTTCATTATACAATATAGATAGAGGGGTTTTCAGCAGGTTTCTTTCCCCAGGAAAAATATCTGTGTTGTGGATTAATTTGCATCTTTCTTTTACTTGGTGTGATTGTGTGATTGTGTGTATTTTTTCGCAATTGATTGTAGAAGGATTCAATATTTTCCTCTAGTATATTGCATGATCAGATTTATTCCATTGGTATACATATTGTTTGTATAATTTCTACACCCCTCTCAGCTAAAAATGTCACAGAGCTAATACAAACACATCCCTGTGTAATCGCATCGGGACCACAGTGATCCCGTGCCCAGTGACGGATGTTCACTCCCCTAGCCGGGAGTGGATGTGGAAGAGCCTCCCCCTGAGGCAGTAGACCGGTCATGAAGTAAATGCCAGTCTCCGGCTGGATGATGACGTCTCGATGGTACAACACCATAACACGCCATCTCCTGTTCCAACAATGGACTAGGTATCGAAGTAGGCCATCCTGTGACCTCAGTATGTTTCTCTCTAAAAATTTGAGCAACCCATATTGTGCCAAAACCCCCGAGCACTGGGGTCTTAGGCCACAGTTGCTCAAAGATCAAGCCAGTCCCTCTCACGCCAAAACATCCTGTCACCAAAGAAAAACAAAAAATCGATGACTAAAGCCTAATTTATATATATATATTTTTTAAAACCTCGCCGTGCCTATGCAAAACTCAGGCGTGATGATTGTGCATCTGTATCAGATATAGACGGGCGAATCATTGCAAAAATTCTTCACCAGGTGCGAATATTTCCTTTTGCGCGAGGACCGTGTAGGTCATCCTTGATCGCCCATGCAGTTGAGGCAAAAAAGAAGTCTAAGTCCGTACGAATCCACATTTGTATGGACCAAAGGCCCCCCCCCCCCAAAGGAAATAAAGTGACAAAATTGAAAAGTTAGAAGTTTAGGGACCTACCTGACACTGACGATGCGAATATTGGGTACACAAACTGACCGCAATGACAAGAAAGGCTCAGGATCAAGGGCTCAACTCCGACCTCAGACTCTCAAATGACACAAATGAGTTGAAATGAGCCATATTGGCCCATATATCTCCCTTTTCTCATTATTCGACAGACCATTACTCGAGATCATAAAGCCCAATTTCAAAACCGCATGAAACACAGTGATCAACACTTCATCATGTTCAAGCTAGGCCCCATAAATTGATGCCTCAGAAAAATTCAAATTTTTAGTCACAACATGCATGCCCTCTCTTATTGTTTTACAATCAAAGTTATTTCAAATATGTTTGAATGAAAAAGAGGCTTTTACTTGGGTTATTGGCTGGAGGTATTACAAACACGCCGAATCACCAAATTCCCAAGCCAATAAAGGTACAGGAGCAGTTATCATTCTATCCCTAGCATGATAGGCTCCCCAAATAAGCTTTACATATCCTAACAACATTTCTCCAAAGAAAGCAACCATAGGTTTCATTCACCTAACCATGTTTATCATCACCCCACCTTGCACATGATAAACATTCTCGCAGGTCGGTAGAGCCTTGCCCTCCATGGCATCCGTCACTCATGTAGACCATACACCAAAGGTCTAGAGCCATGACCATAAAATCCAAGCCCGAGAAGTACTTAATGTTCATTCATCCATCATACATCAAGTCACGTTTTACGCATATCATGTCAAAACTCCTTTCCCAGGCTACAGTTCTCATAAGCAGATAAAAAACGCGCCACCGAGTCTCGCACTTGGCCTATCACACCCCCATCAACGTAGCCCATCTGTGACACTTTTCATCCTCTTCATGACCCTCGCACCGAGACCAACCAATGGAGCCACCACCCTTAGCGAAACACATTCCTCACACCACAGTGACGGGTTATTTTCATGTTTATAGGGGCACTCGTCTCCGTGCTTGTACATCCAAACCAATCTATATTCTTTTGGCAAGTGTACAAATATTTTTTAGGAGAGAAATCCCACCCATCCATTCACATTTCTCACCTAGAAACAGTCCATAATCACCCTTGGTTAGAGCTACACATTCTTTACCACACTCCACCATGACACTCATAACAACCATACACCCATCGTGGATGTCCTACTGACTCCAAGGATTTCCTCACCAGAAATTGTTATGACTACCGCCACTCACATTTACAACTCTGACCTCAGGCCACTTAACTACCATCATCAGTTATAGCCATTTATCGTCATCATGCCTATGTTAACCTATCACACCATGCCCTACTACATCACAAACCTTGGTCCCTTCAATCAGTACTCATCTCAGTTAGTTGATGCTTCCTTCATGTCGACCACAAAAAACATTTTCCAAGAAGGAGGTAGTACCTCAGATGACTCCTCACCTCAATAGGGGCATCACAGGATGGCACTATGGGAATTTGCATCATTGCCCATTGATTTCATTGATCCTCCTGACATTCAAATTCAAGATAAGCTTTCATGTCAAGATGGTATCATACTTCATAACCGTTGCACTCTGTCAGAACTCATAGAAGATTCGTGACTTGATAAGCATCTCTTTCAGCAATGCTTACACGGGAAGGTCCCCAACAGTAAAAGACCCATGCATACAATGAGATTTTTTTCTAAACAAGCATGACATACCAATATTATGAGCATTCAACCTTTTTTCAAAGAAAAAACACCCCTTAGGGCATCAAAAACCATCATCATCAACCAACAGCAGGTCACTACCAAAAAGTGACATAAACAGAACCACTATCTGTCAGATAAGCTTAACTAGTCAAAACATCACGGGTATGGGACATGCCTGCCTCATAGAAATATTTTATTCATTCTATCTTTTGCAAGTTTCCAATAGAGCACGGTGTCTTTTTTACTCACGACAAGGGGTCTCCAACCTCGTACAGTTATTCCTAGACCTCATACATTAGGGGAAATTTTTAACACTAGAAAATCGTACATGCAGAAGACATTAGAAAATTTCAAGCAAAAGGTACAGATAAAGATTTACAGGGAAGAAATACACTAGAGGATATAAAAATTTAAAATTTACTAAGGTTAGAAGGAAAATTTTTTGGACTCCGCACAGGAAGCACTAGCTCTGAGTGTGCATTGTGGTTTTTCCTTCGATAACCGCGCGATCCTGGGGATGCAGAACGTCACCATTCGGGACCACTTGGCACACTTGGAGAAAAATATTCTCACTTTACCTAACCAAGTACAATCACCTTTGAGCCACCTTGAGGCTTTAGCATAGCACACAAAGGAATCATACCCCCACTCTTGTGTCACCATCCATCTTGGACCAAGAGAGGGAGGGAAAATTTGAAAATGGTTTATAAAAGCTAGCCATGGGAAGAGAAATGGGAGACACATTTTTATGCTAGCCAAATTTCTCACTAGCAAACCAGCTTGTGTTGTCTAGCAGCAAGAGGATTGGAAGGATTCAATCATTGGCCATCCAACACCTCAATCCAAGATAGAAGATTTCACCACATGTTCATCGATCTACCATCCTTTAAGAGGGAAGAGAGGCTTATTGAAAACTTGAGGGGAAGAGACCCCCTTGTCTTGGAAATTGGAGCTCTGTAGCTCGAAGGATCCACTGCAAGAGATTTAGCATTATATCTTCTACTACTACCAACACCTAATAAAGGGAGAAATCTCTCGATTGTTGAGTTATTAGTGTATTTTCTCTATTGAGCATGTTTCTTGTGCATGTTGTTTTGTTTTTGTTTCATTGTTTATGTAGCATGCTATGCTTCTAGTTAACTTAGCTTATTACATGTTGAAATTGTTCCACTAACGTTTGAAAAACCAATTTGAGCTGTGAATTGCATGTAGGTAAGCAGCCTCCCTACTAAGAAAAGTGTATTTCGTCCACCCATGCGTCGAATACACTATCACACTCATGTCAACTCAACTCCTCTATCTTGGATCCTTTGAAATTCTTCACATATTCCCACTAGATATATGATCTTCCCTTAAGACTGAGAATATATATCTTGGCCTTCATATTTTCTGAATTATCATGCAACCTGAAAAATTCTTATCCCAAGTAGCCATGCCTCTACATCTTCTAGTTTCTTCATATCCCCATCAAAAGTAGGAGTCTTGGATTTCTTAAACTCTACTGGAAAATACTGTTTCTCACTCCTCCTATAAGGATGATGGCAGTAATGACAATGATCTCTCTCTGAACCATAACTAGAATGGAACCCATAAGTAATACCTCTCCTTTCAGGTGTATCCAACCATCTACCACCTCTAACTGTAGCATCCTTTTCCAACTTGTATTCTGATTGAGACGTGCTACCATATGCCCCATTAGTCCTTTCCTCTTGCCCATGGATGATCCTCAATTGTCCCTATCTCTGCAATGATGATAAGCTCTAAAGGATGAATACATTAAATTATGATTACTTTTCTTGAGATGTGGAAAGCCTTCTCGGTGACTCAATTAGGCCGTTATTATCTACCTTACAACTTCTACTTTTTGCCTTCAAACTTTTGAGTGTATATGCTAGATCAGGAGAATGCTCATCTCTTTGCTGCTCAGCTGATCAGTAAGGAGAGTCACATGAACTATAATCCACCATTCTACTCATCATCTCTAATATTCTATATCTTGCAAACATGTCATGTTAGATAAACCAAATATATACATAATCAAAATCATACCTTAGTGTATTTCAGGGGAGATTATCTCGTCTGCACAATCAATCCAAATATATATATATATATATATATATATATATATATATATATATATATATATATATATATATATATATATAATGACATCAACAAATCAACACCTTAACATCTTAACATACCAACATCATCATGATGACACAACTGAAATAATAACCTTCATAATGCACATCTGACCTATTATCCATGCATAACCATGACTATCACACCACATGCACAAAAAAAACATTGAAAACTAGCATGCATACATAAAAATCACATTTATCCCATCCAGTCTAAGTGTTTGAACCTGGAAGCTTTGATACCACCTTCTAACCGCCCCACCCCACATTTACCCAAATTTACAAGCTCTCCAAGGTAAATATGAGATGGGTGTCACTATAACATGACCCAATCTCCAAGTTCCATTTAAAGAAGTGGGGTTGACACACTGACAACTTACAGACATCTCTAAGGGACTACAAACCACTAAGGAGCCTGCAAACCACCCCAGGTGATCAAACCTTGAGCTAGAGTCCTTTGTCACAAGGAAAAATCCCCAACTGCATGCAAAACATTGCATCAGTGTAGTTATGGGGTCCCAACCAGACACATAGGTTTGCTTCCATGAGATTTGACCCAAAATATCTAGATTTTTGCCACCAGTTATGAGATCTAAGCCGCCTTTCTAGGCTAGCCTCTAGGCCACTGCCAAGAACTGCTTGTATATTTCTAGAAACATAAAAAAGATGCTAACAAGGCTAACCAATCAAAACTCAAACAATAACTTGACCTATACATGTCTAATCCATGATATAAATTCCGTCAAACATATGGTAAATCAACCAATCATCCAATAACTTTTCAAAACATGTCAAGAGCCATAGATCAAATACATCAGATAAACGACATATAACCAACATATAAACATAATGGAAACCATAGAAAATCAGCCATAAAATCACCAACATAATTACTACAAATGCTCATAGATCACAATAGGAAAATATCTCATATTAACATGTGAAAATGCCAACCAAGTTAGGGACTTCCACGTACCACCTGACCATAGGTTGGGATAAACTAAATATCTATTTCATCCAATCACCCCTGCACCATATTCCAAGCCTGACTGTGGGATCTCATGGATTAAACCAAAAAAAAACCAAACCAAGGCTTCCAAAGGTCAAACCACCTCGACCCTCAACCACAGTGATGTCAGTTATATGGTCCAAAAATCACTAATATCAACCAAATTCTCTGATGCTGTGAATTGATTCGCTGATTCCTTGTTATAATTGAGGTCTCTTTTTTCTTCATTTTCCTTAATTTTCCCTATAATTTCCCTTACATGTAAATATGTGTCTCTTCACCTTCCTTTTCTCCTATTTTCCTTTATTTTCATAATCAAATGCCAATTATTGCCTCTTTGCCTTTACCAATGGCTTTGTCAATTTCCATATCCCCTATTAATCCACAATTAATGCCCAATATAATGTTTTTCCCAGCATTAGAGTGATATACGTGTCCCATGACCTTGGTTTTATTTAATTTACATGGAAAATCAACCAAGGGATGTTACCAAGGGAATGTCGTCCTTGGTTTTCAATGACACATATGGCCAACAAAACATATTGCCCATGGAGCTTTATAACACAACTCGATGCAGTATTTACAATAAACAACTGTTGAAAACCATGACCAACACAAAAAAAATGACATACATACTGCTTATTAGAGCGTTATAACACAACTCGATGCAATTTTTACAATGACACACACACACACAACTCTCTCTCTCTGTATATATATATATATATATATATATATATATATACACACACCAAAAAATCATTTGCATCAAACAACAAATAAAGAAGGATATAGTTCCTGCATCTGATAATTCGCTCTCCCATTTAGCTTCATTGAGCCCAAAGTGCTTCCACTGCACTTTAACCTGCTCTATTGCTATGTTCCAGAGCATGAGATGTTTATGCTGCAATATGCATTGTGGTTGTGGCTAAAAACTCTCCATGTGGTTCTACTTGCAATACAGACCAATGAATCACATGATCAAAATCCTACACATATCTCTTAGGCAATGAAATATGTAAAACATCATGGAATTTCACTGTTCCAATGATATTAAAAGGCCCACAATACCAAGGTTCCAACTTGGCACATGACCTGATCCTCAAGTATATCCTCTTGGGATTGATGCTCAAATATACATGTTCCCCAACCTAAAACTACTTGAATTCTCTATGTTGATATGCATAACTATTAAGCATGTTATGCGTTGCCTTTAAGCTCTTTTACCCGCATCTCCTGATCCATCACATCCAACATATCTGGTCCAATAAACACCCTGTTCACTAGATCACTCCAACTGATAGGAGTTTTACAACTCTACCCATAGAGAGCCGAAAATGGACTCATCTTCAAGGATTCCTGATACCCATTATTATAATCAAACACCACTAGTGGAATATACTCCTCCCATTTCCTCTGTCGATGCATGACATACATCCTCAACATATCCTCAAGAATCTTGTTAACCCTCTCTGTTTGTCCATATTTCTACAGATGATAAGTTGTATTGAAGGTTAATTATGTCCAGAAGCCTGCAAACAACTCTTTCCAAAACTTGCAAGAGAACTTGGTATCTTTGTCTGATATAATCTTCTTGGTAAATCCATGCAACCTCACTATCTCCCTAGTGAAGATTTGAGATACTTCACTAGTTGAATTATTAGACTTTGTTGCAATGAAGTGAGCTACCTTGCTCGACTTGTCAACCACAACCATGATGGAATCATGTTGTGTTGATGTCCTTAGAAATATTGTAATGAAGCCAATGGAAAGGACCTTCCATTTCCATTATGGAATCATGATAGGCTATGATAGACCAGCTGGATGTCTAGATTCAATTTTCACCTGTTGACAATATAAACACCTAACAACAACCTCAACCACCTATTTCTTCAAATTCGGCCAAAAGTAGAACTTCTTAACAACTTTCAAAGTATTCTGATATCTTGGGTGGCCTCAATACAAATTGAAATGGAAATATCTTAAGATAATCTTCTTCAACTCACCATTGTCAGGCACATAGATCTTGTTCTTAAATCTAACGAAGCCATATCTTGTGAGGTGATACTCCTCATCCCCACCACCTTCACCCTGTTGCTGCAACCTATGATTAAGCTATCAATACCTCTCATCATGTTGCCCTGCATGCAAGATCTTCTCTTACAAATATGTCCCATAAGACACTAACATATTTGGCCCAATTTCTGATGGCCAAAATTTCTCTCTTGTGACACATAGGCGTCCCAAGAGCGACACTTTGAGGTGGAGAAAAAATTAATTTTTAGTCGCATCACCATTTCGACACTTGAGTTAACTGTTGGTAGAGCGACACTATTTATAATGTTTCCAAATGGTTGTCGCTCTTCTGACGTTACCAACTGTATGTCGCTATTCCTTTGTTAGCAAGCATATGTCGCTCTTCCGATGTTCGCAAGCTTGTGTCGCTCTTCAGAGGATTTTAGAAGTGCATCACTATACTGACGGTGGCACAGATGTGTCTCTCTTTTGATGAACCTAGAAGCGCGTCACTATACCGACGGTGGCACAAATGTATTGCTAGTCCGACGAATCTAGAATTTCGTCGCTATACCGACAGTGGAACAGATGTGTCGCGCTTCCAAAGAAGCTAGAATTTCATCTCTATACCGATGGTGGCACAAATGTGTCGCTCTTTCGACGAAGCTAGAATTTTATCGCTATACCGAAGATGATCTGAAAGGACTGTATTAGTTTTTTTGTGCTAAGTGTCTTTTCAATTATAAAACATGTGCATACTTGTCTCTTTAGTTTTCTTTAGGATTGAGTATTTTAACTATGAATTGTAGATGATTTTAGTGAATTAGAAGCATGAAATAAGCACAAAATATACTGAACATCAGTGAAAAACAAAGAAATAAGTCACCACATAACATTTACATAGCAGGCATGATGAAGAAATTCAATCCATAATGAACCCATACATGTTAAAAATAAATTTCAACAGTTTGTTCAACAGTAATGGTTTTCTTACATGGCATAAGTATACACATTTTACTGAATCTATCCACAACTACATAAAGATAATCATGTTGTTTTCTTGACATAGGTAGACCTCCAACAAAGTCCATGGAGACACTCTCCCAAGGCCTTGATGGTACCGGTAGTGGTGTGTACAACCCAAGCTTCCTATTGCTAGGCTTGCTTGTTGTGACACATAGAACAACCTCTTATAAAACACGACACACTATCTATCATGCGAGGCCAATAGCAATACCTCTATAGATGCGCCACTGTTTTTCTTACCCCAAAGTATCCAACGATAAGAGATGAATGAGCTTCTCTCATGACACTCAACCTCTCTCCTTGTGGTGTACACATCTTGCCCAAATGAAACAACAAATTGTTATGCATGTGATAATATTTTTCTTCAACTTGATTCCGTTCACTCAAACTAGCATACATATCTTGAAAATCAACATCATGTGCATATTGTTCTATGTAACTCTCATGTACAGTAGAATAATTTTTGAGTAAAGTAGTTACACTAATGATTGGTCTTGAAAGCATATCAACAAATTTATTGAAAATACCTTTCTTGTACCTTATAACCAAGTGAAACTATTGAAGAAATCCATCCTCCTGAAATGTCGTGATCGCTGCAATTTTTTTGTGACTGCAAGTACTATAATGGTTGGTGATTGGTATGCACAATCATCTCTTTACCCATCAAGTAGTGTTTCCACTTCTTGACGCTTTGTACTAACACATATAGTTCTTTGTCATATGTAGGATGATTAGTGTTGGCTTTAGGGGCCCTGAACCAGGTTCGGAGTTAAGGTTTGCCAAAAAACCCCTATACTACTGGCCCTTTTAGCAATGACCTACTTTCACAGGCCAAGGTTTCACCCAAAGTAGTATGGGAGGGTGCTGGAACCAAGTTTTTGCACCCTGGGAGAGAGTAGGTAATTAAGGCAAACCTTCGTTGAATCTATCAGGTTCGCACAGGAACAAACCTATTATCGAGATTTCAACAGTATAATCAACATGTAACCATAAAAAAAGCTACTATCATTAACAGATCTGATTAATACATTCTCATCCACGTGCGCATCAACAATTATCACCATTGAACATTACAATCGCAGCTAATTCATAGACAACACGTACATTCGCAGCTTAAATAAATAACACAAAGGCACTTCAGTAATAAACACGATCAGTCCAAATATCATAAAGATACTTCAAATATATTCTGTATTCATTAGTATCCAAAAAACCAATTACAAACCCAAGAGACAGCTCGTGCACATAGCTAGCTGGGTCCACACATAGCAGGACTGAGGATCTCCACGCACATAGCTAGCAAGAGTCCTTACCCAAAACAACCCAAGACAGATCTCAACAGTTCGTTCGCAGCATCAATCTTACTTCTTCTTACTTACTAGACCCAAATATCTATCTATTTATATCATCGTAGCCTTTGCTATCCCATGGTCCACAAACCGTGGTTTTCGGACCCTAGGTCCACCCTTGACCCATTACGAAACATTGGGGCTTTGATCCGCCCCAAAACCCCTACGTAAGACCAAATATTACAAAATTATATAAAAAACATAGCTTAGGGAACCCTGTTCCAACAGGCCCCCAACACAATCTTGTGACTCATCCCGAGTCACAGCGGCCGCGGGGTTTTCATCTTCCCCTGAAGCTGCTTGATTGCATCGACCAGAGGGGGCAGAACTCCCTCGCTCTGCATGGTAGCGTTTTGTGCAATATCCGCCAACTTCTGCCCGCTATGATGGTAAATTCTGCTGCGCGGGTTACCAACTCTTTTTTCTGTTGTACCAAATATTCTGTAGGGGCCATCCCCATAGTTAAGAAGTGAATGATATCGACAAAGTGCACATCAACCACCTTAATAACAAACAACTGCGCATCGGGTAGTCCTTCTTCTAGGTTGGTCGGTTCTTCACCACTCTTGATTCGGGACAAGTGGTCCAACCCAATATTTAGTTTCCCCGGCTGCATGATGATCTCAAAGTCATATTCTTGAAATAGTAGTAGCCATCGGCAAATATTCCCCCCCAACACAGGCTTATTCACTAGGTACTTCAAAGTTGAGTGATCCATGAACATCTTGAAGTGCCCCCCCCAACAGATAATGCCGGTATTTCTGCAGGGTGTATACCATGGCCAACCCCTCGCGCTTAGTAGTGGAGTAGTTACGCTCTGCACTAGAGAGTTTTCTACTAGCAAATGCAACCAGGTGGTCAATGTCCCCTTCCCTGGGCTGCATAAGGATAGCTCCCAGGGCGATCCCTGAAGCATCTACATGGACATGGAAAACCTTCGCCCAGTCAGGAAATATGAGAATAGGTGCAGAGACCATCTTTTCCTTGAGTAGCTCAAAGCTCTTCTGACACTCTGCATCCCAAAAAAACAAAACATCCTTCTTTAGTAACTTCTCCATGGGTGTCGTGTTTAGTGCGTACCCTTGTATGAACTTCTTGTAGTAGCCCGTGTGTCTAAGGATAGAGCGCAACTGTTTCTCAGTTGTAGGGACTGCTAGGTTAATGATAACTGCTACCTTGGCGGGGTCAACCATCAATCCCTGTTGACAAACTATGTGACCTAACAAGATCCCAAAAGGTAACCAAAATATGCACTTATTAATATTTAGGGAAATCTAGTGCTTTCTACAAGTGTCCAACATCATGCATATGTTTGAGACATGCTTCTTTACCAACCCAAATACTGTCCAATCGTCAAAATATACCTCTAAAAACTTGTGGATGAACTCCTTGAATACTGCGACCACTACCTGTGAAAAGATGGTAGGGGCATTCTTGAGCCCAAATGGCATGACGATGTACTGGAAGGATCCCCATTTAGTGGCGAACATAGTTTTGCTGTGATCTTCAGGTGCGATCCTGATATGATGGTAGCCCGAAAACTCATTAGTGAACGAGTACGCTTCCTACCCTCCCACACTCTCAAGGATTTCATCAGAGAATAGCGTAGGGAAGGGATCATGTACACAAGCATCATTCAGTTTACGCAGGTCAACACAAATTCTTATCTCTCCTTTAGTCTTTTTATCTTGGACCACCATAAGGCTCACCCAATTGGACCATTCTACCTGTTCGATGATACCTGCGGCTATCATTTTGTCAATTTCTTCCCTGATTTTCTACTTATACTTGGGGTTCAATCGGCAAGGTTGCTGCTTAATAGGGCGCACATCTAGTTTTAAAGTGATGGGAATGACCCCTAGGTCCCCTGTAATACCCTTGAGTTCTGAGAATTTTGGAGGAAATAGGTCCCGGTATTCCGTGAGAAGCTCCGCGACTTTCCCAACATCATCATCATCTCAGTAGTCCCCAATTTTAGCTAGCTTAGGTTGTTCTTTAGTTCCAATGTTGGCTTCCCTTAGCTTAAGAGGCTTGGTCACATCAACGGTCCGCAGTGGTGGTCCAGCAACTGCACATTCTCCCTCTGATTCTGGGATAGTGATATTTCGCGGGTCTTCATCACATTCCTCCATTAACAGATTGCAACAGTTAACAATATCTTGCATCTGCGTATCCCAATCTGGTGCCCCATACTTCACACAGGACCGTGATTCATCAAATACTAGGGCATCTATATCCTGCAGGGCCTCGTCTAATGCCTTAGTTCCGCCTATCAACCCGAATGTCCCCACAAAATTGTCCTTCATGGTCTCCCAGTGGTGGGTACGTTGATGCAGTTTTGCATCCAGATACCATGCAGTGGGAATTGGCCCCAAGGCATGAATAAATAGGTGGACCCATTCGTTCCTGGTCCTTTCACACCATGCCTCCATCCATGCGGCTATGTGCTTGCGCGGGTCTGCTTGGCCAAGGAAAGTCTACATGCGTAGGTGAATAGGGGTTCGAACCATAGGATCATCATCTTGCGGCATTCCTCCCAATCCTGGATTGTCCCCTTATAATTTTCCCACCACCACGCAGGGGTTGCACGCATGGCTAGGTTAAGCGCCCACATTCTTCACTCCCTTGGGACTTCTGCTTCAATTTTTCTCAAAAAATCCTTAATGATATCAGAACCATCAAAGTAAGGCAGTTCTATTACCTCTGAGGAGATACACTGGAAGCTCTTCGTGATCCTAAGACATCGTAGCGCAGATACATCATGTAAACGATCCTGCCAATTTTCAATCTCCCCGTCGAAGTCAGAGAGGCATTCACTTTCATTCTCCCAACAAAGCACACAATCAGCTGTAGGATTAATCCAATCCTTGTCCCGGGTGGTTAGTTTATAAATATGGTCCACGTCATCTTCTTCGCGCACATGTTTTGGATACCTCTCTCCTTCCATTGGGTCTAGAGGGACTATCACTCTCGTACCTTCATTATAAAAAACCATGTTCCTTTTCTTAATGTTGATAATGCCTCTCATGTATATCGCCCAATCCAATCCCAATAGTGCAGGATAAGGGTTTGCATCTTCCACAATCTATATTACTTCAAAATCTGTGCATACCTTAACCCTTGTGATATCTACCATAATATTTGATAGTCTCCCTAATGGTATAATCTCCTGTTGGTTAGCCATGCACAACTATATAGTAGACCATTCTAGCTTAGGTTCTCCCATCCTTTGCCATGTTTTCTTAGGCAGGAAATTCACATCAGATCCCAGATCTAGGATGACCTGATCCATCTCATAATTGCAAATCTATGCCATTAGCCTTATTTCCCAACCAGTGCGTTTCTTATGCTTGTATATTTTGTGAACATCCTTAAATTCTGTGGGAGGGTCATTTCTCTCTGCGCAGCTGTCTATTAGTGCTTGAAGATTTTCTATTGCCTTCTGGTTGTGTAGCAGCTTCATACATGCCTGTAGGAATGGTTTAACTTCGTCGTCTACTCTTAGGCTTGTTGGAGCCTCGGAAGTAGAAGCCTCATCCTTGGTAAAGTCTTTGCGAGCATCGATGAAGGTTTCTTTCTCCTTTTGTAGGTCCAAGCTTTCTTGTTTGATAGAAACTTTCCAAATAAAGGGCTCATCCGCAGCCCTTTCCTTGGCTCCTCTAGTAGCCATGTCGTTGCATGCTATGACATTAATACTGGGTCCCTCATCACGCAGTTCTGCCTTAACCCTTTGCACATTCTGTGTTGGTGTCTGCTATTTTTCCTGCATTTTTGCTATCAGCACTGGACAATATTTGATCACATGATCCAATTGTCTACAATATCGACAAGATTGTCGTGCAGGGTTCAGAAAGTCCCTTGCGAAGTGTCCTACTTTTCCACAGTTATAACTGATCAGTTGCTCTCTTCCCCGACTTGCGCTTCCACCTCTTCCCCCTCCTTTGCCTTTGGCTGGAGAGCCTCCTTTTCCCAAGGGAGATAGTGGTGAAGAAGGGTGCCTGTACTCTGTACAGGTTTCCTTGGTCGATCATTAAGTCATAGTTCCGACAGTTATGTTCATCGTGTCCCACACATGAGCAGAATCGACACCATTGTTGCTTCAACTCTAGAACATAAGCACCAAGACAGGGGCAGTGATTGGTATCATGTAGTCTAGCTATGCGACAGTCAACGCACCATAACATCAGGCCGCTTGGTCCCGCAACATCTTTAGGGTGTAATGGGCTGGGTCCCCCAGCCTGCATGTAGTCCGCTAGCAGAGGGCACTAATGTGGCCGGACACCCTGCATCTTATGCACCATACGTTTGGGATAACTTCTTTTCCTCGCTCTTTCCACAGATTTTGGATTTTGAGGTGCATTGCCTCCATCTTTCCTTGGATATGCTATACCCCAAACTAGGCATCGTCTCTTTACGCATCCTCCAGCTTCATAGCAATATCCAAGGCTTTCTCTTGCATCTCAATCGCTTGCTAACCCATAGGTCCACACAGGTGAGGTAATAGCATGGTGATGAACCATTCTTTGTGCTGTCTATCATCATACTGGAATTCCCCATCCCTATTAACCTTCTTTAGTCGCTGATCAGCCTCCCATACTGACTTAGTGGGTCCTTGTCTAAAGTATTCCCAGTCAACCACTAGCTAAGAGTAGGACTTAGGCTTCCTGAACTGTTTTTTTAAAGCAATATTAATTTCTTGAATAGATGGATCTGCATGCTGGCCTACGTACCCCATGTACCAGTCCAGGGCCCCTCCTTCAAAGGTGAGGGATAGTTGCGCCCTTTTTACATAATCACTATCCACATTCTGCGTAGTCCATACTGATCCTGCTTCGAACCAAAATTGGTCCATGTCTTCATCTCCTACACCCTTGAAGGTGGGTAGCTTCATGTGTGCAGCCATATATTCCTCCAGTGGTGGCGGAGGTGTGGGATAGTTCTTGCCCTTATGCTGACTCAAAGTTGGTGTAACAGGAGGACTACTTCATGCATGCGCAACCGACTCCCTTAATGGGCTGTAGATGGATCTATCCCCTTATCGGTTGGTTAAGTAGTACTTACCACTTCGTGTTGTACTGTCGCTCTGATCAGAGGTCATTCATTCGGTGTGGCTGCACAGAATGCCCTTTTCGCACAGTAATATTTTAATTAGCAATGGAAATGTTTGCAATAAATTACCCTAAAATCCTTTGAAGAACCTTCACTCCACCTTAGAGTAGGACATGAACTGATCGACTGCGAATTCCATTACAAACCCTCCTTGCATGCTATCCACCCAGTGATCTACCGTACAGGTGATTTTGTTGTTAGTATTCTCCAATTGTTGAATCAATTACGGAGTCCACTGCGTAATCTGATTGTCTTTCCAACACGTCTGGAATTCTACGAGCCTTGCTAACCACTCCTGATCTGTCTTTCGAACCAGTCTTTGAGCTCCAATTTCTTAGGTCTCTAACGACTTGGTGGCATTACCTAATCTCTCTCTCAAAATGCTCTTGGTCCCAGCAACAGAACCATTTGTTGGATTCAGGGGCCCTGACCCAGGTTCGGAGTTAAGGTTTGCCAACAAACCCTTATACTACTGGCCCTTTCGGTAATGACCAACTTTCGTAGGCCAAGGTCTCACCCGAAGTAGTATGGGAGGGTTCTGGAACCAGGATTCTGCACCCTAGGAGAGAGTAGGTAATTAAGGTAGACCTTCATTGAATCTATTTGGTTTGCACAGAAACAAGCCTATTATCGAGCTTTCAATAGTATGATCAGCATGTAACCATAAACAAAGCTACTATCATTAAAAGATCTAATCAATACATTCACATCCACGTACTCATCAACAATTATCACCACTAAACATTACAATCGCAGCTAATTCATAGACCACAAATACATTCATAGATTAAATAAATAACACAGAGGCACTTCAATAATAAAAAAGATCAGTCCAGCTATCATAAAGATACTTCAAATAGATTCCGCATTCATTAGTATCCAAAAACCCAATTACAAACGTAAGACACAACCTGTGCACACAGCCAGTGGGGTCCGCACACAACAGGACTGAGGATCTCCGTGCACACACCCAGCAGGAGTCCTTACCCAAAACAACCTAAGAAAGATCTCAACAGTTCGTTTGCAGCAAAAATCTTACTTCTTCTTACTTACTAGACCCAACTATCTATCTATTTATATCATTGTAGCCTTTGCTATCCTCTAAGACCCTAGGTCTACCCTTTGACCCATTACAAAACATTGGGGCTTTGACCCGCCCCAAAACCCCTACACAAGGCCAACTATTACAAAATTATATCAAAAACGCAGCTTAGGGAACCCTATTCCAAAAATTAATTACAACACCATTGAATGTTTCAGAATGAAAAGCGATAGGCTTACCATGCTGCAAAAGAACTGCGCCCATGGCATAATCACTAGCATCAGTTTCAATCTTGAATGGCTGTCTCAAATTTGGTAATGCAAGGACTGGAGTTGAACTGATCTTGTCTTTTAAAGCTTCAAAAGATTTCAGTTGTTTGCCTCCCCATTGGAATCCTTTCTTCACACTTGTCACTCCATGCATAAGAGCTGTGATGGCAGAAAAGTTAGCAATAAAATTTCTCCAATACTGAGCTGCACCTAAGAAAATTCTTACCTTGGTTACTATTTTGGGTGTGGGCCAATTAAAAATGGCTTCCACTTTAGAAGGATCAATTCTCAACTCTCCTCCTCCTACAATGTGTTTCAAATAAACTAAATAAGTCTTTCCAAACTCACACTTTGACATCTTAAGAAAAAAATTCTCTTTCTTCAAAACATCTAGCAATCCATTCACATGCAAGACATGTTAGTCTCTTGTTTTGCTAAAAATCAATATGTCATCTAAGTACACAATCACAAATTCATCAAGGAATGGATGCAAAACACTATCCATAACACGCATGAAAGTTGCCGGTGCATTACACAAACCAAATGACATAACTAACCACTCAAAGAGTCCTTGTTTGGTTTTGAATGCAGTTTTCCATATGTCACTTTCTGCAATTCTTACTTGATGATATCCACTTCGTAAATCTAACTTAGTGAAAAAATTTGCTTCTTTCAGCTGATCAAGCAAATCATCTATCCTTGGGAGTGGGTAATGATTCTTTACCGTAATCTTGTTCAAAGCTCTGAAGTCTACACACATGCGCCAAGTCCCATCTTTCTTTGGAATCAAGACTATGGGTGAACTGCATGGCGAGGTGCTTGGCCTTATGATTCCTTTGTCCAACATCTCTTTTATTTGCCTCTTTATTTATGCATTCTCCATTATTGACATGCGATACATGCCAATGTTTGGAAGAGTACAACCTTGCTGCAATTGAATCTCATGTTGAATCTCTCTTTTGGAGGCAATCCTGTTGGCTCTTGAAACATCTCATGATGTGCATCAAATACATCATATAAATCTGATTTCAACTTAGGATCACATTCTTCAAATGATTCATGATTAACTTCAGCTTTAGGCTTAATCATTAGAAGAGAAAAATTCTTACTTGAATTCACCAGCCTCTTTACTTGTCCAACATTTACCATAGCAATGTTTGTCTTCTTGTGATGTGCTCTAATAATGTACTCCTTGCCATATTTGAATAGATGGTATTTGTTCTCATGGCGATGGAATATCGCTTTCCTGTCATACAAGTAAGGGATCCCCAACACGATACCTGTTATTTCAAGCGGAACCACATTTAATTCAACTGTGTCAACAAAATGTGCAGTGATTGCAAACCGCAATATACACTTCTTTGAAACCTGTAAATTTGCATCCTTACAAATCCAACCAAGTGGATATGGTTTTGGATGTGGTATGGTCTCAACCCTGTTAATTTTATTGAACAAGTCTTCAGAGATTAATTTTTCTTGTGACCCACTATCAAACAATGTGTCAATCTTAGTATGTTTGGATATGACCCTCACATGAAACAGTTCAATTCTCTCTTCTTCATTTGGAGCATGTATGTGACAGTTTGATGTAATAGTATTGGGTTTAGTTTCAATTTCTTTCCACTTCATGTTCTTCAATCCAATTGCTGTAATTTTAGATTCATCACCTGAATCCTCTCCTAAATCATGTTGAGTTGTAGCTGCAGTTTTCTATTTCGCTTTGTTGTTGTATTTCTTGGGCCTCATTTCATTATGTAATTTCCAACAATGAGTTTCATCATGGCCTTCTTTTGAACAATGTTTACAAACCAAATTTTCTCCCTCTTTCTTAATAGATGCATTCTTCTTGCTTCTACCTTTTGAGGTGTTCTCTTTGTTTTTACCCTTAAAAGGTTTCTTTCTACCCTCTTTAGAAATGTTCTTCCCTGTAGCTTCTAGATCTGTGGCTTGAACACATACTTCATCTAGACTCATGGGGTTAAACATGAGAATAGTATGTTTTAGGTAGCTATGTAAGCCTCCTATTTACTTGAACAAAGTATCTTGGCTCTGCAAATCTACCCCTAATAAGAGAGCTCTTCTCCTAAATTCTTGGGTGTATTCTTGCACATTCTGTCCCTTCAATTGCCTAAAGTTTTTCCAGTTCATTATGGCTTTCTGCATATGAGCTAATGGATGAAACTGTTTTTTTATTGTAGTAATCAAATTAGTCAATGATAGAATAATATTACCACGCTTCTTGATCTCCTCCTTTGTCTTGGCTTCCCACCAAACAAGTGCTGCACCTTCCATTCTCAATGAAGCTAATTAGATTTTGGTATCATCATCTTGAAGGTTCTGGATTCTAAAATAGACCTCCAATTTCCTAATCCAATTATCAAGATTTTCTTCATTGACTTCACCATTAAACATTGGCAATTCAAACTTAACATCAAGTTTTAAAAAAGGACCTTTACCAGTGTTCTTTGACTTGTGTGGTTGATGTACTGAAGATGAAGTAGAGGATGATGATGATGAGGGTGAGGATGATGGCTCTCCATTGACCTTATTTGACTTCTCTTAATCATTGTGACCTCCTAAAGATCCCTGTCCTTCCTTGTGAAGTTTGGATCCTTCTCCTTCCATTCTCTCATTCCTTTCTTGATAAATGATTCTGACCATCTTAGTCATGTCAAGGACTGCTTTCCTGAACACTCTTTCTTCCTCTTTGGGATCAACTTATTCATGGATTTCTCCTTCCTCATGAGGCATGCTTAAATTAGCTTTTGCTTCCTTAGGAGATGAACTAGGTGGTGGATATTGTGGAAATCTTGCTCTCCTTTTCTTTGGCTCTTCTTGAGACTCTTCTGCTCCCACCAATTTGTCTTCTCCTTTTTTGAGCTTGAGCCTAGTAAGCATCTAAGAACTTGCAAATAGTTAAAAAATTCCTTGCACAAATTAACACCAGAGAATAAACTTTAGTTATAATACCAATTTGATCTGAAAGGGCTATATTAGTTTTGCTGTGCTAAGTGTCTTTTCAGTTATAAAACATGTGCATACTTGTCTCTTTAGTTTGCTTGAGGATTGAGTATTTTAACCATGAATTGTAGATGATTTTAGTGAATTAGAAGAATGAAATGAGCACAAAATACATTGAACAATAGTGTGAAATAGAGAAATAAGTCACCACATAACATTTACACAACATGCATGATGAAGAAGTTCACCCCTCCTGGGCTACATCTGCTGGTCCAACTCCCAATGGTATGTCCATATTTCATTATGCTCAAAATTTTGCAAATACATGTAGTTTCAGGCCTCTAATGGCTATTTCTCTACACCAATGGCTCCAGAATGCTCCAATTAGTCTAGAATGACTCTTCCTTCACTCAGAATGGGCGAAAATTGAGTCTCCAACTCATTTTCCTAGTAACACCTAGAAAGCTCCACTAATTGTGGTGAACTCCACTTCACTGGAGTTAGTTTGGAAATTTCCACCATATAAAACGCACCTCCGAACCTCCCGCCAATCCTAACCATGATAATAAATTTTGCGGTTGGGGGTGGCCACATGCCAACCCCTAGAACCCGCGGCTACCATTATGGTGGAGCAGAACTTCGCTTAAACCTTGGGATAAGGTTTCAAAACTAGAGTTAAAGTCGCGATGTGTTAGCGGAACCGTCAGATGAACTAACCGTAACATGGAATGTGACAAGGCGTAGCAATAAATTGCGAAAATAGTTGTGGTTAAGCCATTGGTTATTACGTTTTATTGTTACATTTGTATGTTGTAATGTGACCAACCTCCATGGGGACCGCTGGCGGTCCCCAACCCCCACTCCACTATGCATCAAACTTCAAATACATCAGGTGCTATATATAGGTTAAGTCTCAATGCATAGCGTGGGCGGTGCAGTGGGTGGTTGCTCTACCAGAGGTTGCGGGGTCGAGCCCTGCAGACCCTCCATAAAATTTTAATTCATCACTCCGGGGACACATGGCAGCCTCAGGGTTGGCCGCGTGTCACCCTCCGATTGGATCTCATACCATAACGTACAACCATAACTCACCACTTGTCAGCCTAGGATTGGTTCTGAGGAAAGGAATATTTCTCAGAATATTCCTTTTGCTGACTGTGCACCCTCCATGTTGACTGGGCATCCCAGTCAACCCTGTCGCAAAATTTCACTGTTTGGGAATTCAATTAGAACGCGATATCTTCCTGATACGACATCGATTTTTTGAACTTCTCACGGTGCCAGAATCAGAAAGATGAGATCTACACAACCATTTTAGTTCCAAGCCAATCCTATAACTTTAAATTTTGAGAAAAATTTATGAACTTCTAATTAAACGGTGGCAGGGATGTGTCGCTATACCGACGGTGGCACGCATTCATCTCTCTTTCGACGAAGCCAGACACTCGTTGCTCTGCCGAATGTACCACGTTCGACGCTTAATGGCATCAGTATGCCGACGCTTCATTGGGGTAGAACAAAAAAAATGGCCTCTTACAAGACAACCCCTTTCTTAATCTAATATGTTTTACAAGTTATTTTATAAATATCAATGGGATTGCTAAGTTCATAATAGAAAATGAATATTGTGATTACACTATGTGTGGGCTTAGCATGTTGGAATCTATGAACCTTTACTTATACCTATGATAGGTGAATAAATTCCATTATGATGAAAAAGTATACTTATCACACCAGAAAAAGCAGTGAATCATTACACTAAGTAATCAGTCTTTATACGACATTTTATATCCCTAATCAATACAGTAATCATAACACTAGTAATATGAGACGTGTACACTATTCAAGCTCATACGTGTTTACTTGTACTATGAATATGAATATGTGCTTGGTCATTAGCTTATAACAATTACATAGTTTGAAGCTTCATGGAATCGTAGGATCTTGTGCTATAAGTTCATGGTTGTACTCGCCACATGACATCCTTTAGGGTTTTCCCACCTTATGTGATGTACCAAGTAAGCTAAATGCTAAAGTGTTAGAATTTAGAAAGGGAAAATTTGCAAGGTGGAGAACAATCCTCTGAACCCTTCTTTACAGTTTACACAACCAGTGTTTCAACATATTATTAGTAGGCCATCTATAGAAGACTGCAAGTTTTAGTGGAAGATCTATGAGGAGCTTCTTCTCTCAAGCACAACCCCATAGAGTAACCAGGATGGAAGGTTTTAAATTTTTCCTATGTCAGCTAGTGCTTCAACATATGATTAGTAAATCATGTATTGAAGACTGCAAGTTTCAATGGCATATCTACGGGGAGCTGCTTCTCTCAAGCACAACTCCACAGAGTAACCTGAATTGAGGGACTTAAACCTTACCTACAATTAGGTGTCATTTAAACCCTACCCTGCAGGAAATCATGTTCTTGAGCTACGATAGAAAGTAGTAAAATTTAGTGGGCTTTCGATGCCAGTGGCAGACCCAAGGTTCACACCTTTCCACAGGAGGATCAACCACTTTAATAAAGAATGATATTTCCATCATTCATACATTGTCAAATTATTTTATGGTCCACTTCAAACTCCAGTATGGGCATTTTTTTTTCCCCACTTATTAGGGCTTTTGAATGATTAGTTAATTAGTTAATGATTTTTTGTGGCCCTGGTCTAGTAAGACATGCATACACCAATTTAATACTCTAAGTCTTAGACTCTTAACTAACTCAAATATCTTAGTTGAGAGGAGAACGAAAATTAACTCCATATAGAGGGAAAAGGAAAAAGCTTAAGAGGATTCAATGGAGAGGTCGATGGATGTCCCATTAGCTAAGTGTTGTTGTGGGCAATGTCCCCTTCTTCAATAGTAGGGGTTCTCCTCAATGTAAAGTTCCAAGTAGACTTCACAACATTTGGAACATGGAAACTATCATGATTGCAACCTAGAAGCTGTTAGTATTGAATATGAGATGGGCTGTGAAATGCAGAATGCAAAATGATTTTAAAATTTATACAAAATGCTGTTCTATTCTACACTCTGTTGGAAAATTCTTTTAAACTTTATGTAGAATGCTGTTATATTCTACCTTGTGTTCCATTAGAGCTTTGGGCGCATACAATGGAGAGGTTTACATAAATTTCCATGATTATTTTGACAAATGAGTTTCTCTCCTATATATACAAGCCTCTCACAACAACAAGGGCTTCATAAGGGAACTCTAGACCACTGTCTCAAATGTTGGTTGTTGCCAAAGCCAAGAAACTTAAGTAAGAGTTAAATCAATTTTTTTAATACCAGGTGCGTTGGTGGATTTGGTGCATGTGTACCAATCCACACTTGCTTAAGAGGAGTGGTCGCTGCCTCTTAAGCTTTTGGTCACAGGCAGATAAACAAAAGAGTTAGCAGGTTAGTGAACATGCTATAAAATAAAACACACTAAATAATGATATAGTATGCACATGTAGAGAGAAAACAAGACTAAACTAAACAAAAACACGAAAGCTCATATAAAGTCAAACAAAACAATAATAGTAACGGTGGCATCAATGTCCCATCTTATTGTTCACTATTAAGGAGAAAGATAGTACGTTTACACACTTGCCAAGGGACCACTAGAAATATGGAGTTCTAAGGCCCGATGAAAGGACTTTTTTACCTTCTAGATGCTTCGTGCAAGGTGTCTCTCTCTACTCCAAAGGATTGGAGTTGTTGGATGGCTAAAAATTAAATCCCCTCTCTACTTCTGCTCCAGATTACACACTGCTGTATTGCTTCAAAGCAATTTTGGCCAGCATAACCATGTGCTCTCCATTTGTTCATCTCTTGGTGGCCTTTTATAGATGCATTCAAACTCTCCTTCCCTCTCTTGGTAGATTGATGGATGGTGACCCAAGAGAGGGGGTTGATTTCATTGTGTGCTCCCTTGAGGTCCCAAGGAGGCTTAGGCGGCCTCAAGTGTGGGATAATTTTCCTGGAGTGTGCCTTGTGGTCTTGGAAAGTGACTTCCGCCACTCTCAGGTCCGCAGGGATTTTTGAGGGAAAGCTACGCAAAGGCGCACCTATCGAAGAAAAATGTGTGCGAAGGTGCATTCTGCTAGTGCCTTGAGTGCACAATTTGATTTTTCCTCTGGACTTTAGAGATTTTTAAATTTTTTCATATTCTCTAAGGTGCCTCAACCCTGTAAATCCTTCTGCCTGACATTTAATAATGTCATATTTGCTTGTCCGATTTTCCAGTGACAACACTAGGGAGTTAAGAAAGCATATGAGGTGACTAGGACTAGCATAATTGACACAAGCCCTCAGGGAAGTGGTTAAGGTAGTGGAAATTACCAAGGTGCCCAAATCTCCCAAATTTGTCATGACAAAGTTGCTGTAATACAATGGAATTATTATATTTAAACGATAATAAGTTGCAGGCTTTCTCAAAGAGGGAAAATGACATAAACTTGTTCAGGGTTTCTGAGGAGATCCAATTCTCATTTAAACTTAGTCCCATACCATACCACATAACGATGTGGGTCTAGGGTATAGGTGTCAATAAACAAATCAATGTCATGGTTTCCTGATTAACATAATTTCAAACTCTTATCAACTCTCACTGAGCTACTGGTTTAAATAGTGGCATGGACCTTGATCTAAGCACCTAATTTCTTTAGAAAAAACATAAGTGAACCAATGTATAAAAGTTTAATATTACAATTTTGAAAAGTTCAAATCCAAGACTGCAAACAAATCAACCAAAAATAAAATCCAAAGAGCCATAATAAAGATAGTGCCATGACACCAAGACTTGTCCAAGAAAATACCTCAGAAAAAATGCAATAACCAAGTTGTACAAATAAAATTTGTAAAAAATACATACATGTAAAATTAAACCTAATGGAGAAAGGATATAAATTTGGAAGCACCATACTCTACAAATTCTTTCATTTTACCTTCTTTTATCATATGCTTGACATAAAAGTTAGACGAGAAAGTCAGCAAGAATTTCCTACACAGCTAAAGTAAAAGTCAGCAAAGAGAGTACTTACAAGTCGAGTAGCTACACCTTCATATAAGTGGCCAAGTTTTTATGAATTACACCCAATCCAAATATTTATCTATATAGGAAAAGAAAGTGATTTGTGCAATAATATTATATTTCAACGATGTCAATGTCTCCAAATGTTTGCGAGGAAACAGGTCTCGCAGGCAAGACCCAGGTTCACAGGTTGGGGCCAACAAGGGAATCCGCTGTAGTCTAGAACCACGCCGGCATTATCACCCTACTCTGGAGAGCAAAGAGTCTCACCCGAGGCGTGCCGCGACCACATGCAGAAGGGGAACAAATCAATAGCAGGGGACGGATCCGCAACTCATGATTAACATTGAATTGATTGCATAAACATAGTTATATACGTAGGAACGTTAAGAGAGTAAACCGGTATTAAGAAAATAAAATTTTAAATCATCAGAACCATTATGCATGCATATAAATCACATCATAGGACAGCAACCTGAAATTGTATTGATATCTTCAGCCAAATTCATAAGTACATAGCTTCCGCAAGGAGAGCCTACAAGTCTGATACCGATGCCTTATAGAACAGAAAGGTAAATAAGAGAAACCTAGGAACTACAGAGAGATCATACCCGATCTCCTTCAGTCGCTCTGCATTCCTTTTCCTGTCGCATCCTCCTCTTTTGGCCGGGTGACTGCTATTTATTCACCCGATATCGCAACTATTAGTTCCTCTTTTCGTTCTTCTTCAGCTGCTTCCGGCTTCTCTCTTGTTGTCTGTGTCTTTTGCTTTCTGTCTTCTGCTGTGTATTCTCTTCGTCTGTACTCATGCATTTTATTTCTTCAGCTATGTACCTATTCCCTCGCAACTTTGGTAGCTCCGCTTCTTTCTGTGGTTGCGACTTGGTTGCAACTGCCATGTGTCTTCATCCCGCAACCCAAAATCTGTCCTTTATTCAAAATTCAAAATATTCAAAATGAGTTTTCAAAACAAGGGCCCCAACAGGCCCCGACCATAGTTTCTTGACTCGTCCCCGAGTCAATCACAAATGACAGTCTCTATCTCCATCGTCCCGCTTGATCCCGTGCCCTGTTCACGCTGTGTGCCTCTAGTTTGCTCTTGTTCTCGCTGTGCGCCTTCCGTCTGTTGTTCAAACAAGGGCCCCAACTCTGGGACTCTACAGAATGCTGTAGCTTTAAGTTCAGTGAAGTCCGACACAGCTTGCTTCCACCCTTGCAGTAGTGGATCTGTTTCCTCAACAATCTTGGTGACAGCGGCCTCCTCTATGTGCGCCGGTACAGTCCCGAACACCGAGCTAATCTGGTTTTCGGCCTCGGTGGCCAGCTGTTGCATCGTCCTGGCGCTGCGTTGGAGGGGCGGGCGGAGCTCACGAATGACCTATTTGGCCATTGCTGAATTTGCCTATGTTTGCTGGATCTATACTTCAAGATTGTCGG
Source organism: Pinus albicaulis (assembly GCA_034641835.2). Classification (NCBI taxonomy): domain Eukaryota; kingdom Viridiplantae; phylum Streptophyta; class Pinopsida; order Pinales; family Pinaceae; genus Pinus; species Pinus albicaulis. The sequence goes on along the minus strand of CM076577.1, from coordinate 993,332,796 downwards.
CCTAGGCATATAGCTGGTCTAACCTCGCGGGGTTCGTGGCCTCTTGAATTTCCCTCAAAACCTGCTGTAGCTGCGCTTTGACAGTAAGGGCCAGTGAGCATTCTTGAAGACCCTTCAGGAGTTTGTGAGCCTCAGGCACCGCAGAGTGGAGAGTTTCCTACATGTGAGTGGCCTGGCCCTGCTTGGCTGCGACCTGTACTGCATAGACAAGCGCTGGATCGGGCAACTCCGGCTGTGCGGCTAACGCTGCTTGAAGCTCCTGATTTTCCTGGTGGAGACCAGTGAATGCGATTTGGAGGTTGAAAGCATGGGCTACAACACTCATCTCTGAGACGTCGGTAGGCAGCGGAGGATAGTGGGCCCCGACAGTTGGCCAGAACTCTGAAAACACTCGGGATACGTTGTTGATCTGATCTTTCAATTGTTCCTGTGCGGTGAGGGGTTGGTCACACTGTTCAGTAAGCACTGTAATCTGTTGCTGCTGCTCGTCACACTGCTGCTGGAGCTTGGAATGGAGCCTTTCGGCTTGCTGGGTTGCCCTTTGGATAAATAAGTACAGCTGAGCTGTACCCCATGTTTCTAATTTGGCACTCCCCGAAGTACCCTGATCCGGCCTCCGTTCTTGCAAAGGTTTCCCACTGGCAAATAATCGATTCGAGTGCTTTGGAGGGGATGGCGGCGAGGTCTGTGGGTTCGCTGAGCTGACCATATTCAAATCCGGCCGTTGCTGCTGATCGGTAGGGTCAGTTTGTGGAGGGACAGTAGGCTCAGGCCGAGCCTCGGCTGAGTCGGCATTAATGTGAGCCATCTGGGTGAATATAGCAGATATAGAGACTTGGGGATCTTCCACGGGGTTGACTGGTGGTACTACAGCTGCAGTACTGGAGTCAACTTCAGCCCCATGGTCCCCACCAAAGAGTTCCCGGATGAGCGGGTTGGACACAGTGGCAGAGGAATTGGATGGAGCGAATGAAGCGGTAGGTGGAGGGGGAACGGTGGATGGAGGTGGAACTGTGGATGGAGGTCAAATTTTAATGAACTCTGTAGGGTCAATAAGGGGTTCTTCCTGTATCATCGCCCCTGTATTTGGTGGCAGTGGTGGATCATACCATCGGGTTTGCTTCGGTGGTGCGGGCCCGCTTGGCTGGAGGAGTTTCTAATTGATCGAGGGTTGGGCCCTTTTCTCCCATCGGGGTGATGATTGGACTTGCAGAGGTAAACAAGATAGTGGGGATGGGGGAGGTGAGAGGAGTTGTATGGGGGTGCGAGGTAGAATGAGCGAGCTGAAACTCAGAAAATAAAGGGAACGGAGCAGCACCGTTTGAAATAACCTGGGTCGCCGCATTGAAATTGCGTACTTGAGTGTTGAAGTGGAAGACGACGGGGATGAACGGCTCTGGGAGTTCCTGTGGTGGCGTTGCCGCATCCGTCTCGGCAGGCTGTTGCAATGGCAACATCCGCTCAAAGTTGTTCCTGGGGATCCCGTCGCAGGTTTCCCTCGTGACCCCCGGCCACGAACAGACTTCGCAGTGGAAGGTGGCATCTTCCAGCTGGAATTTCAACGGCGTCATGCGGAAGGTGTCCTCCGGCATGCAAGTGGGTCGGAGATAAGTATGCCTGTGAATTACCCCAAACCACACTTGCTCGATGTATTCATCTAACAGGTTTCTAGGCACCCGTTGCTGGCTGGTTACGACGTCCGTCATTAACCCATACCAGCTCCGGAATGCTTCGGCATTCAACTGTTTGGTGCTCGGATCAGCCGACACCTTCCATGGAACAAACTTCATTGCGAGAGGCTGGCCCTCTGGAATCTCCACTGGTACCCGGACAAGAGGAGTGTGCCATTTCCACATGGCAAAAGAAATGATCAAGTATCCGTAAATGAAGCTGGTAGCACGCTTGTAATTCTCTTCGCACGCATCAAACAGCTCTTTCAACAGGAAGGAGCACTAGTTCAGCTTAGCGCCCTGAACGTAGTGCTCTGCAATAAAGATAGTGTCCAGGGTGCATTCACCCTTTGTGTAGTGCCTCATTGTCTTGCTGGCAATGAGGTAGCAGGCAAATTTAATCTCGGTCTTATTGATAAGCTCGATCTTGGCGCCCTTCCCTCCCCGCCGGGTGCCATATTTTCTATATAGGTCTACGTCTCCTAACTTCTACGCTCGCTTGGAGGTGGTCTGGCATGCAGTCAAGACATCTGTACCATTCTGTGAAAGCCTGGTCAGACGATGGATGTCTTCAGCATGAATGGGAATTTCCTTGTTCAGCCACAAGGACCCATTCTGAATGCGGCTGAGTAAGAAGCGAGTGCACTGCAACACTGGTCTTGTGGTCCCAAAGACCGGAAGATTTCGTAAATTCATGAGAGAGGATTGTTGAAGGCCCTGGAATGCTGGTAAAATTCTATTGGCTGCGTGCATGACTGTGCTGTAGTAGTGCTCCATATACACCTGCTAGTGGAGCGTCGGGAATTCGGAAGAGTCGGAAAGGTTGGCATCTATCAAGGCTACACTGTTGTATTTCCTGACCAGGGACTCTGTCTTGTGGATCCTGCTGTCGAGCTCTGGTTCGAGGACGGATGGGAGGGCCTTCGGCATTTTTTCTCGGCGCTGATAGACGTGCAAAATGTGTCTCGGCGTCCTCTCTTGGTGCTGTGCATCTGGATCGTTTTGCTGCTCTAGCTCTGCTGCAATTTCTAATTCTAACTGCTCCGACATTCTCGTGCTTTTTTCCATGCAAGTTATGGAATTTCTTGGCACGAGTGAAGTTGATGAGACCCCATAACGAGTTAATTCCGGCTGGCATTCTTCTCTGCGATAATTATGCGATCAATCGTGTGCCTATGTGTATTCTGACAGTTGCTGACGGTGGCATGGGGCAGTGGGCGGACGCGATGACTGAGGTTACTACGGATGATGGTAGAATGATTACGGTGAGGGTACTTCCAATTATGGTAATTCATGATTCAAATCTAGACGATCCTATGGACTGACACAAGTACTGACTGAAATGACCTGGACTGGCACTAACACGTTTATGAATCCTACAGGGATGACATGCTGGACACGCCCCTCCCTGACCACAGTCAGTTGCAGTGATGTCGCCGCAACAGAACAGTGATTGACAAGCTATACCAAAAAGAAAAGGACTACCTAGGCTCATCCCGGTTGCGAGAGAGTTATTCAACTACGCTACTCTACGGGTGCTCTTAGTTGTGAGAGTTATTGATGAAGAGGGAAACAAACTTACTCCTGGTAGGGTTTCAGGCATGCGCCATTCACCCACCCAGGTAAAACAGTACTGTCTAGCTGAGCCAACCGAATGGGCTTCCGAATCTCGAATCTCAATGATGAAATAAGGTCCCAGCCAGTGCATCTGCAGCTTCCTTGGAAACTTCTGAAACCTGCTGTCATATAAAAGGACATTTCCGCCAACCTGAAATGTTTTGTTCTTGATGTGGCGGGCATGCCACGCTTTCTACATGTCCTTCTGAACCTTCTGGTGAAATTCAGCCAGAAACCGGGACTCGTCCAGTTCCTGTAGTTCGTGGAGGCGTTCCTGAAGCGACTCCTCTTCTGAGAACTTGAGGGATGTGGCAATTAAAAGACTTGGTACAGTGAACTCGGTGGGAACCATAGCTTCCCGGCCATACACCAGCTGGAAAGGTGTCTGATTGGTCAAACGCTTCACAGTAGTCCGGTAGGCCCATAATGTAGCGGGTAAACGCTCATCCCAATCGTCGTTCTGGGCATTGCAGATCTTAGTTAAGCCCTTTTCATGAATTTTATTCAATGCTTCAACGGTACCATTGGCCTGCGGGTGGTATGGGCTGCTCTTATGATGTTGAATCATAAATGTGTCCAGCAGTGACTTGACCATGTCATTAATGAAATGCGTACCCTAATAATTGGTTAAACTTTGTGGGCAGCCAAACCTGCTGATGATGTGTTCAAAGATGAACTAAGCTGCTGTATTCGCCGTGCAGTCGCGTACAACCGCTACCTCAGCCCACCTAGTGAGGTAATCGGTTGCGTTAATGATGTAACGGGCCTTGGAGTGCATGGCGACCGGGGCTATGGGGCCTACGAAGTCGAAAACCCACTTCTCGAACGGCCGCAACACATGCACTGGGTGTAGCGGAAGCTCGTCCCTGTGAGAGGGCCTCCCCGCTCACTGATAGACATCACATCACTTCACAAATGTCTTACAATCTGCATGGACCGTCGGCCACCATAGTCCAGCCTGGAGTACCTTCCTTGCAGTGAGTTTTTCTCTCACATGCCCTCCCACAACACTGCTGTGGCATTCCCACATCACAGCTTCGCGCTCGTGGTCAAGTACGCATCGGCGTAGCACCTCATCGAGGCCCAGTTTGTAGAGTTGCCCCGCAATCAATTGGTATTCGGTGGCGCGGATGACCAAGTGTCGTTTTTGGGGTGGGGTGTAGTGCTGAGGGCACTGCCCCGTGGTCAGATAGGTGGCAATGTCGGCCAAGTAGTCCGGTACAACTTCGACTCGGAAGAGGTCAGCATCCGACAACTGATCATCAAGAGAGCCATCGTTCTCCCCTGTCTCCAACCTGGATAAGTGATCAGGCCCGAAATTCAACTCCCGGGCTTGAAAATCACCTCAAATATGAATTCTTGGAAGAGTAGAAGCCAGCGACAGATCCGTCCTTCCAACACAGGCTTATTCACCAAGTACTTCAATGCAGAGTGGTCCGTAAAGAACTTGAATTTTCCTCCTAGAAGGTAGTGGTGAAACTTCTGGAGCGAGTACACCATTGCCAAGGCCTCCCTCTTAGTGGTGTTGTAGTTCTTTTTTTCATTAGATAATTTGCGGCTGGCGAAGTAGACTGGATGGTCCACTGTCGTCTCTCTGGGTTGCGCCAAAACATCCCCAAGTGTAATACTGGAAGCGTCAATATGCAGATGGAACTGCTTATCCCAGTCTGGGTGAACAATAATAGGCGCCGTCGCTAGCTTTTCCTTCAGAGTGTCGAGGGCCATCCGAAACTCCTTTGTCCACTAGAATACTTCAGACTTCCACAATAGCTTTTCTAAAGGGGCAGTGATCTTCGTGTAATTTCAGATAAACCGCCTGTAATATCCCGTGTGCCCAAGCAGTGCCCGTAACTACTTCACCGTTTCAGGGGCTTCCATGTGGACGATTACCACTACTTTGGCGGGGTCAACGCAGACCCCTTGCTTGCATACCACATGTCCCAACAGCGTGCCGAAAGGAACTGCAAAAATACACTTCTTCAAGTTCAAGGAAATCTGCAATTGGTGACACCGTTCGAACATGATACGCAACAGGGTGGCGTGTTTCTTCAGCAAACTGTAGACGGTCCAATCGTCCATGTAGATTTCCAGGAACCTGTGGATATACTCCCGGAAAGCAGCGATGACAATCTGGGAAAACACTACCGGGGCGTTCTTCAAGCCAAACGACATTACGTGGTATGTGAACGATCCCCACTCGGTGGTGAACGTCGTCTTCGTCTTGTCTTCCTCCGCAATGCGCACCTGATGATAACCCGAAAAAATATCAGTGAAGGAGTAAGCTTTGTTTCCCGCAACATGATCCAGTACTTCGTCGTTGAACAGAGTTGGAAACGGATCATGGATACAGGCATTGTTCAGACTCCGGTAGTCGACACAGACGTGTATCTTCGCCTTGTCCTTCTTATTCTGAATGAAAATGGGACTCACCCACTCTGCTTCTTCCACCGGAAAGATGAGACCTGCGGCCAACATCTTGTCGATCTCCATCTTGACCTTTTCTTTAATCCGCGGGTTCAACCGGTAGGGTCGGTGCTTCATAGGCTTGGCGTCCGGTTTCAGCACAATGCGCATTTCCCCAAGGTCACCTATGATACCCTTCAAATCTGCAACCGACAAAGGGAATAAGTCTTCGTACTCCTGTAGGAGGTTGAAAATTTCCTTTGTCGCCTCGTCGTCCCAGTAATCCCCGACTGTAGCCAGCTTGGGTTTTTCCTCCGTACCTATGTTGAACTTCTTTGTCTTTAGCGGTTGTAAATGGACGCCTTTGGTAGTAGGTTCTTCATTGATATTCCGCTCGCCTTCCTTCTCTTCGAAGTATAGGTGCCTGAGGTCCTCCAGACTGTCATCGTCGGGATCACCGTCAATCTGTTGGCAAGCCAACTCGTGCCTGGCCTCAGGACGTGGTGCAAACGTGCCCCCATTGGGCTCGGGGTCATGGAGAAACAGTACCCCCTTGATAGCCTGTAGTGCCCTGGTCACTAGCTCGGTCTCCCCTTCGAACGAGAAGCACCGAAAAAACTTGTCCGTGACTTCCCGCTAGAAGCCGGTGCCTCTTTTCCGCTCTTCTTCCAAGTACCAGGCCTGGGGGATGGTATCTAAGGAGTGAATGAACCGATGTACCCATAGCTCTTGCGAGTATCCCAGACCCTGCCACTGCTCCTCACAGCTCTTTAGATGGTCCCGCGGGTCGGAGGTCCCGTTGTACCTGCGCCTGCTTCGAGGGCCTTTGTCTTCTTTGAACCATGCCCGCAAAGCCTCTGCCATGCAAATCCACCGTGACAGGGTGTTGCGGTGGTTCCTCCACCACCTCGCTGATGTGGACTGTAGTGCGACGTCCAAAAGTGGTATCTTGCTTCCTTCTGGTACATGTCCTCCACTTTGGCGATAAAGGTATTGACAGCCTGCATGTTCAACAGGGTGGGGTAGTTTCTGAACTCAGCCCCAATCCAACGGGCTTGGGAAATGGCAGCACATCTCCGCGTACTGGTCTCGTACCCACCCTACTGCCAATCTTCCCAAGCGATTTCCGAGCCCAGCTCCGAGCTCTGGACACTGCGCCAGCTGACGGAGCCAGTTGCGATCGGGTTGATATAGTCCTCCCGCTTCCCGATAGTCATATGATAAAGGTGGTCCATCATTTGAGCATCCTCCCGGTTGTCCATGGTTTCGGTATATCGCGGGCCTTGATATGGGTCAAGGGGCTGAGTGACTCGGACCTCTCCGTCTTCGAAGATCATCAGCTCCTTTTTGAGGTCGATGATGGCGTAATTCTCGAAAGCCCAATCGATGCCTAGCAGAGCGGGGTAAGGATCCTTGTCTCCCATAATATCAATAACCTAAAAATCCGTGTAGGTCTTCACCCCCGCGATGTCGACCTCGACCCCTTCAGGTCGGCCGATTGGCATGATGCAGTACTGATTTTCCATTTGAAGCTGGATTGGTGAGTATGTCAGCCATGACCTTCCCAAATCCTCCCACGTCTTCTGCGGTAGGATGTTAACGTCAGATCCTAAGTCAAGCATAGTGTCGCTGATCTGGAATCCCGCCAACTGTGTATTAAGCCTGAACTCTTTTCTCGTTCGTCGCTTGTTCTGCTTGACCCGCTGCACATACTGGGGTGTTGTGTCCATAGGTTCCCTTGGCCCTATAGTCCCCTGCAGTGCATCCTGCAGAGTGCGCTTAAGCTGGTCCCGCATCGAGGCATTATCAACAATCTTGAGGAACAACTGAAGCCAATCCTCAATCAAGGTCCCCGTAGCGCTCTGTTCTCTGGGGCTAGTTGTTGGGGGTACCTCAAGGCCCCCGGTTTCCCTCAGCTAAGCAAAAGCCTCCACCACCTCCTGGAAGTACTTCTTGTGCGCGTCTGACCGGATAGGTTGTTTCGAGGAGGCGGGCCGAATAGCCCGGACGAGCTCCTTTCCATGAGCGTCCTCTCCCATCTTCTTGCCACCCCGTGTGATGATTGCTACCTTCTGAATGGCCGGAGTCGCGGTTCCTAGTGGCTCGGAGCTTACCAAATTCGTGCCCCTTTGCCTTGTCCGTTCCTTCCACTTCTTGATGAGTTCTGGATAGTCCTCTATTGCATGGGCATTCACACGGCATTGGGAACACCAAGGATGTCGGGGAAGGGGACATTTTCGAGCCACGTGACCCTCCTAGTCACAGTCGTAACACTTCACCGGACCTTGTCCCCCTGTGCGGCCTCCCCGCATACCACCGCCTCTACCCCTGGAAGCCTCGTTCACCCTATAGGAAGGACGGTCCAACTGGTCCGCAAGTGCATCGAGAGCCCGACACTGCTCGGTGCTGTGAGTCATGGAAGCACAAAACTCACAGTATACATTGTTTGGGACGTTAGAGTACTTCTGTAGTATCAGGCACATCTGAGGTAGATGCCCCATCGTCCGGAAAATCTCGCAGTACTCCGTGGCGGTGGGGTTTGGTTGAGATGGGAACCTAGCATAAGGCTGTTGCGGTTGGTATACCCCCTACGGACTCAGCGCCGCGCCACCCCCAATGGGTGGACCCCCCCTGGATTGCCGCGACAGAGGGTCCCACACCTGTTCCACGCAGCTGAGGACATTCGGTCGCGACTTGGCCTTCAACCAAGCAGTGAGTGCACCAAACGTTCGGCCAGGCTGGTCTTATAGGCTGCATTTCCTTGAGCTTCTCAGTCAGACTAGCGATCCAATACTGAAATCCCACCAAGAAAGGATCCTGCGGGGCCGGCCCTCCCCGATATTCCTGAGGGTAGCCCACCATGGCCTCTATCTTCATGGCCTGTTCCAAAGCATCCTGCAAGTTTTCAATCTTCTGCTGAGTGAGGGGGGTTCTCATCAAGGGAAGCAGAGCCTTGATGAACCAATCCCTCTGATGGTTTGGATCAATCGGGTCGCTGAGTTTCCCGATCGCATCCTTGAATCGACACATCAGCTCCCATGCTGTCTCTCCTTCTTTCTGCTTAATTTCCCAGAGCTCGGACAGACCTTGCTAGTCTATCTGGGGAAGCTTGAATTCACGGACAAAGTCTCGCTTAACGTCAGCTATTACTGGATTCAGATGAGCCTCAGACCAATTGATGGACCATCGCATAGCTCTCTCTCCGAGCGTAGTTTGGAACTCTATGAGCTTCCCGGCATCTGGCGTTTGTCGAGCCCTCCATATGGCTTCGCAGAGATACCAATGCTACTCTACATCATCGTTGCCTCGACCAGAGAATTCCGAGTACCGCGTGAATGACCCAACCATATTTACTTGCGGAGGGTTGAACAGGATAAATCCTCCGGGTCCTGGTTGCGTAATTATTCCACTGGGGAATGCAATATTACTAGTGACGCCGGTAGTAATGTGTGTTGCCGTCGACAGTGAACTACTGTGCAACTGAATTAATGCTTGTAACTTAACAAAAATATTAATTAAAGGTTGATAGAGTACCAGGGGAAGGTAGCGATCCTTTCCGTGCAAATTTTTGGAAGTAGGGCTGCCTGGAGAGATGAATGCCATCCGCTCTTGAAACAACCGTTGCATCACGACGTACCATTCATCATCGGAACTTCCTTCGGGCTGCACACCTGCATCGTCTTCGTCAGTCATCGTCCCCCCTTTTCTCTTGGCCGGGCTCCCATGCACCCGCCGTACTCCCACAACAGTCCCCTCCCTTTCCCGGGTATCCGCCGGAGTGTTCATAGTCCCTATCCTCTGAGGCGCCTCCTTCTGATTCCTCCTCTCGGTTTCCCGTCGTTTTAGATCCTGCATCACCCTTTTTCACCACCTGTCGGCGATCTACGCCCGCTGATGTGCACGTCGCTCCCTCAACTTCCTTGTGGCCTCAGCATCCATTCCCCACTCCCCACCTCACACTTTACGCGGCATTTGTCCCTTCAGCCGTTCCCCCAGCACCGAAGGTTTACGCTTCCATGCTCGTCTTTTGGAATTCCATCAGCCCTTCGTCCACCATCAGAGCCTTAATCCACAGTGGAATATCCTTAAGAAGCTTCCCTCTTAGCCCAGAACGGAAGATAGCATCAGCCTTCGAGAAGGATTGGTAGCACTCTGCAACAAATTCTACAATATATTCGTCCAAGGTGGTCTCTACCCAAAAATCTACTGCGCGGGTCAATTCAGTGTCCAACCGATGCAAAGCCACCAGATCCCTGTGCACCCACTTCCAGTTTATCTTCCGCGAGCTATCCCTAGGCACCTTCATCTATAACCTCCGCAACCAATTATAGAGGTCACTCAGGAATTTTCCCCAGAGGATCTCGTAAGTATCACTAGCGGAATCTGAGAAAAGAACGAGATCCTTGAGCATGCCTTCCTTTTGATTCGTCAACTTCGCTTGCTAAGCAACGAACTGGTCCAGATGGTCATCCCACCATCTCCGTATTTCACCTTCGAAGATCCTCGATACCATGATCTAGTTCCCCTCATAACATGCGTGTCCCGGCAACAGAACCATTTGTTGGCGAGGAAACAGGTCTCGCAGGCAAGACCCAGGTTCACAGGTTAGGGCCAACAAGGGAATCCGCTGTAGTCTAGAACCACACCGGCAATATCACCCTACTCCGGAGAGCAGAGAGTCTCACCCGAGGCGTGCCACGACCACATGCAGAAGGGGAACAGATCGATATCAGGGGACGGATCCAGAACTCATGATTAACATTGAATTGATTGCATAAACATAGTTATATACGCAGGAACATTCATAGAGTAAACGAGTATTAAGAAAATAAAATTTTAAATCATCAGAACCATTATGCATGCATATAAATTACATCATAGGACAACAACTTGCAATTGTATTGATATCTTCAGCCAAATTCATAAGTACATAGATTCCGCAAGGAGAGCTTACAAGTCTGATATCGATGCCTTATAGAACATAAAGGTAAATAAGAGAAACCTAAGAACTACAGAGAGATCATGCCCGATCTCCTTCAATCGCTCTGCATTCCTTCTCCTGTCGCATCCTCCTCTTTTGGCTTGGTGACTGCTATTTATTCACCTGCTATCGCAACTGTTAGTTCCTCTTTTCGTTCTTCTTCAGCTGCTTCCGGCTTCTCTCTTGTTTTCTGTGTGTTCTGATTTCTGTCTTATGCTGTGTATTCTCTTCATCTGTACTCATGCATCTGCTTTCTTCAGCTATGTACCTGTTCCCTCGCAACTTTGGTAGCTCCACTTCTTTCTGTGGTTGCGAATGCCATGTGTCTTCATCCCGCAACCCAAAATCTGTCCTTTATTCAAAATTCAAAATATTCAAAATGAGTTTTCAAAACAAGGGCCCCAACACCAAACACTAACCAAAAAAATTGTCCTGAATCCAATGAAAGATAGTCATTAGATTAGCATAAATATGGAGATTCTGTCATTTCATTTAGGAATGATGATAGGAATGGCTATTATGAATCATATTTTTAACACTGGTCTAGGGGGTGGGGGATAATTTTTTTGTAAATGATGTATTAAATAATGTCTGTTTTTGAATATAATGTAGTGACCAATTATCTCTAGTATAAAGAGATCAGTAAATACTTGCAGTGGTTGTCATACTAGACATAATCAAATGGTACTTGTTTTCCCCACAGCAGCGGTGCCAGTATAGTGGTCTATGTTATGTGTGTGTTTTGCTGGAACCACGATCTCCAAAGGAGGATCTATAACCCTTCTGTAAGTAAAGGAATAGTCCAGTAAAGGTAATAATGAGTTACAAACCTAGAAAATAAACCATTTAAATGAGAAATTAAGTGCTATTACACTGCCCTGCTTAAGATAACATAACATAAAAAACAATGTCTATTAACCTTTCCTTCACCGTCAGAGAATTCATTAAGCAAAGCATCAATTGTGCATTTTTTTTAAAACAAAATCTTGATAAATTATTTTGTAAGGAAATTAGATACACTCAGGTTTCACAATGAAATATCTGTCCATGACTCCAAGTCTTGGAATATCAACGTATATCCGAATGCCATTTGCCCACTATTAAAATGCAAACTAGTCTCAAATTTATTCGTATTCAAATTTCAAGTCCATTCATGACAAGAAATATCTTAGTTTCCTAAATTTGAAAAGAATAAGAATTTTATATGTAATCAATGCAAGCATACAATATTTTATCAAAGGTTTCGCAATCCACAGGCTTTCAGATCTAAGATCTATTTCCACTCTTAAACAAGCCTACCACTTAGTAATTTATGTAAAAATGGGTGTTACAGTTGCAAAATGTTGCCACAACTTTCACTGCATTTTGGTCATTCATCTTAAACCTAGCAATGGATAACATAAGATACCAAGACCAACACTTGGAATAGAGACAAGTATTCCTGAACCAACAAATCTGAACATGGTTATATATATATAACTCAACAGGAGCAAATTACAATCAAGTTAGAAGCTTTATGAAGAAAATAAAATAAGTGGACAATAAGAAGAGATAAATGAACTAACCCACGAGGGAATTTATTGTCTGCACGAGCCTCCATACGAAGCTACAACAGGAATACATTACAACCACATTTTCCAAGTGTCTCCACGAAGGAATCATATTTCAAAATAGATAAAGGGCTCTCCACCACCTGGCTGTCTGTAGTCCATTCATCCCAATCTCGAAGCCAAGTTTGTTTATCGCTATCCTTCCAAACCAATCTTGCATTAAGTGCAAAACCTGCCAACTTTAGTATCCTTGGCAGTACACTAGCCCCATCACAAATAAATCTGGCAATTTTCTTAGCATATGGAATGGAATTAAAAGTATGCCAACCAACTAAATGGCCCGAGCAATTGCAGGCAGGTCCCTGCACAGGTACATGAAGATTTTATTCTCCACCCCGTTAGCACATGGATTTTCATCCCTCTCAGCTGCAAAATCTGGACTTGAGTGATAATCCTATAGGAGAAAGTGGTGTAAAAACTCTCATTCCCTATTTCCAAAAGATTTATAAAATGGATATACAATGGGTGATGTCAAGACAACAAGGTAAAATCAATCCAGAGTTTACTCTAGTTTTGAATGCTTTTGATTCAACAATACCTCATCAATTTTCCTCAATGGCCTCCAAACCGTCATGTCTAACCTTAAACATCAAACCCTATGCAATGGGCACCTGTTGCTGCTCTACAAGCCCCAAAATATTATTATGAGTAACTATCGAAAGACTACAAGTTCAAGTTGTCCACAAAGCCAAAAAGAGGCAATGCTGTTGTTGCAGGGTCAATTTGCCACAACTGATCCAGAATGAAAGGTTCACATAGTTGAAACGAGGTGTAGTACATCCTTAAATAAAAACGATTTATGCCCTATATGCTCAGATTAGGTCTATGGCTGCTTTTTCTCTTGGTATACTACCATAGAACACACACAACTAAGCTGGCATAGTTCATGATGGAGGAATACCACCATTGCTAGAAATTCTTGACTCAAGAGATGGATCCCTCCTTTGTAATATATGGTCTTTCAGATAATGAGGATAATGTGTATGACAAGGTTAATGGACTGCAAGGATAAGTAATCAGGGTATATTCTCATTTGTATCAAACTCTCAAGCAAACACCACTTCTGATTCAATGTAAAATGCTATATACCAGTTCTGAATTTTACATAGGATGTAATTTGCAACACCTGGATTATGTAGCCTAATAATGAAAAGATCTGGAATATTAAGTACTAATTGTGGCATTTATGATGCTCATCATTACTATGAGTATGATGGTGAATTTTGAATGGGGTGCAAATAATCCATTCAAATGTGGCAAAATTTCTGAATTCTTCCCTACTTTGAAACTTGTAGTTGAGTGTCTTTATCATTTATGTTGAATGGGTAGATCTGGTCATTGTTTTATCATTGTGGCTTATGTAAATCAAATCCTTACACCAACAAATTTCATTTGATATAATGAAATGGAGCCTTTAAGTATCATTTTAAGCAATACGTTGTAGTATCTTGTAACTGCCTACATACTTTTCTACTTCATTGCTTCTAGGTATAGATCCAATGATAAAAAATAATTAATATCATCCTATATTTTGTAAATATGAGTCTAATTAAAAGAGCTTAAATTTGTGATGCAGATAGTTTAATACATAAGTAAACAAAATTAAATTTTCTATGGTGATGATCTCAATGATTGTTTAGATACAGATTCGATATATATATATATATATATATCGTATTCGTATATATATCGTATATATATATATATCGATTCGTATATATATATATATATATATATATATATATATATATATATATATATATATATATATATATATATATATATATATATATATATATATATATATATATATATATATAGATATATATATATATATATATATATATATATATATATATATATATATCAGATCTGTATCTAAACAATCACTGAGATCATCACCATAGGAACCTGAATTTTGTTTCCTTGAATGTTGGAAAAGTATGAATGGACCAAGACATCTATGTCTTGACATATTGTAGGACAAATGAATGAATAAAAAAATAATACAATGATGACAATATCTCTTCGAGGTGACAAACAACTTCAATAATATTATAGAATTCGTATTACATGACATTATCTAGAAACATATGTTCTTTAGGATGAATGTGGCAATATATTAAACATTCATTTGATCTCTTAGTGTATAATGACCGTCTAAGCATATATTATGTCACTTAGAGGTGAAAAAACTCTTTGGTCTCTCAATAAAAATCTTGGCACACCTATAATATCTTCATGATGGAATGGGTGTGGTGTCTTTGTGACTATAGTGAATGTAAATCTTGGGACAAGATCATTACCTTCTCTCAAACTGTCTTATAATGGCAATATTATAATGTGTATGAAGGACAAAATCTAGATTCATGTGATGAATATCTCGACACCCATGAGATGAGCTCAATTTTTATATGATTCAACATTCATTATCAACACTTTTACATAAGTAGAAGATTCAACATGCATAACTGACACTCCTGTGAAGAAGGGTTAACATACTAGTGGCATATCCATGGAATTTCAAGTTCTATGATGATAGACTCAGTATCTTGGTGATTCCATCACAACATTCAAGGCATAAAAATCCAAACCAACATAATAAACACACAATCCAACTCACACTTAAAATACATCATTGTTTAAGGTCCTAGAGGAGACTGAAAACCCCCAAAAAATTATTCTTTAACAATATGGTTTGGAAGCATAAGAAGAAATTTCTTAGAGAAGGAAAGCCTCCCCTGTGTCATTGGCTTGAGAAATAATGCGCCTTTGTATCACTTTATTAAGAAACAATGCTCCTCTATGTCACTACCTTGAGCAACAATACTCATGTGAGTTGCTAGATTGAGAAGCAATGATCCTTGTATCGCTAGGTTGAGGAAAAATTCTACATCGTGATTAGAATATACCTTAAGGGGTCTCAAGGGACATAGAAAATTGGTATCATCTTGAGAAAGGTCAATCAAGTTTTGTAGGGTGAAATCAAATACTTTTTGTTAGGTGGCACCCTATGGAAACAAGATACTAGGTGGAATAAAAGGGGATTGTAGTGGCTAATACAACAATTAGAGATGCAATGGTAGGACCTATAAATATCTTAGTGTTTCCCATGAATATCTACCAAATCATTTGTGATTAGTGTTCCTTCATGGTATATTGTTTCTACCACAAGGGTACAACTACTTAGAACTATGGAATGTTGAACTACATGAACTCCCCTTTACTGATCTTGGTTGAAACTAAGGAAGGACCTAAAGGCCATATATTGTAAAAAGGGATTACCTCTCCACTTTAGAATCTGATGCTGCTAGGATATCGATATTTCATGAGAGTTAAATATCGAGCATTAGATATGAGTTTCTCATTTTTCCCCACTACTATTGAACGCCCATAGCCATGACAGAGTCACCTTGAAATCACAATAATTTATTTTCTCCTAATGAGTGTTAAAAAACCTAAAGAGGATACCTGCATGTCACGACTAGTAAGGAAACCATTTTCAAGCCTTTACCTTTCTATGGATTGAAAATTATTTAGTTGTGTATTTTTTTTGTTGGGCTTAATTGGCCACAAGGTAGATGAGCAATCCTAAGCAATAGTTGGGATTATTCCTTCTAGAAAATTTAAATATTGATTTGCTTGTAATATATATGTATCCTTGATATCACTTCTCAAAATCAAGCCTTCATATCAAAATAATGCCATAGTTAAGATATTGCAGGATGCTTGAGGCCTCTTAACCAGGTTTTTAATTGGAATAGAGTTCACTCAACATTTTCATTATTATCAAAGTGTTCCCCGTGTGGCAGTGATTGGAATTATCCATAGATAGGATGTGTGACTATGGTTATTGTGAATTATTTCCATATGTCATATATAGATTCTTTTATATATGTCATATATGTGTGACTATGTCTAACCTACGTTGTGCCTGAAAAGTAGCTTGGTGAAGGAAAATTTTGTTAGAGCAATTGTAAGGACATAATTTTCAAAATAGGATATATTTATGTACAAGAATAATCTAGGCTTGACATGAAAGGAAAACAGAGAGAAAATAGCTAACCAAATAAGAAAACAAGTTTATTTATCTATAGATAATGATAGTTGAGGCCGTTATGCAAAATATCCTTTTGAATTTGGCAATTTACAAGGCGATGTTCAATATCTGAGAATTATAATTTTTCTTCAATAAGATGGCAAATTGATAGAAATTTAGTCTCCAAATGTGAGCACTAATAGCTCGGCTTCAATCAAAAGGGAAGTACTTGGTCCACTACTGTAAATATACTCTTCCTCCAATGTGTTTTTCGATGGACATGCCCTTAGAAATGCAGATGGCAGGCTTCGGGGATGCACTTAGCCCATGGGAATCTTGTTCTAGCACACGGAAAAGCTTCTACACTCAACAATGATTAGTGATATGTCTTCTTAAGAACTTGCACCAAATTGGTAATAATTCACAAGAAATGCTCAATTTTGAAGGTGCTACAATGAACTCAGCCCTGTAATATTAAGCTTCCCCCCTTCACGAATGAATAATAGCTCAACGAATAGAACTTGCCCAGAATTTAACCAATTTTGTCTCTTCATATATGTGAAGAAAATTTGATGAATGACTTAGCAACTGATCTCAAAATTCACTCTCAACATCATGAAATGTTGTATGCAAATTATAGTACTTAGTCTACTGGATATATCTGGCCTCCTGGGGTTTAAAATAGGTAGCACTAGCACTCAAATTACTTCAGGGAAAGGCTGAGATTCCAAGAAACCATCCAGTAATGCAATAATTAAGCTAATTCTGCTCCAACACACAATGAAATTCGACCTACTGTTATAAGAGAAATAATATCAGAGAATTTCGGCCTATGGAAATTGGTGAATTTGGCCCCAATTAACAAGAATAAAACCTATCTTCATGATATATATCAGAGGTGCCAATATTTTGAAATTTCAATATGATTATGAATCTCATATTTTGGCCTTTTTAAAAAGAAATGACTTAACCCCAAAGGATGATTTCCTTTTAAGATTTCAACACTGACTTTTGGTGCAAGGTTATGGAATAGTGTGCTTGGTAGGATGAGCGAATGGCTCAAAGAATAACTATGCCCACGTCCACGTCAGTCACTTAAATCAGTCTGTATTCCTTGGCACCAATCAACCTCCTAGAAGAAATTTCAAACAATGCAGAGACAAATTAAAGTTAATTTTTGAGGATGTCTTACATCTCAACTAAACTCTATGCTAAGAGCCCCATTGATAATGTAAAAAATCATGGTAAGCTATTCAATTCAGTAATACTGCATGAGCTATGATATATATTAGTTTAAAAGGATTCACTCAACTTTGCAGTCTACAAAAGCTTATGGTACTTCACAACGTGATTCTTATGGAAGTTGCTCTGTGCTCTAACAACCATTTTCCTGGATGACAGTTGCTTCAAATCTTATAGGAATACTTAGAAATCACAGTTCGTGTGGGAAAACCTCAATAACCCACTTCAGAAAGAATAAAGAAGAAGTAGAATGGGTGAATTTGTTGTAAAACCATTTGCAACCACTTATCCAAAACTCAACCTTGGCATTGAAATAATTCCTCTGTATCTTGACTAAATCAAACCTGTTATGTGCAAGCATGTTTGAGATTCATACGTGCCCTTTTCATGGTATTTTATTCACAATGATAGGACAATTTAATTCCAACATATAATTATATTTGATTCTGGCCCAAAATGACTTGACTTAAAAAAGAATACGCCTTTACACAACATCAAGATATGAAAGTTTTGTTTCCTGACAATATGTTTTACTTTCACCAAGAATTCACAAGTCATTCTCTCCTCAAAATGGTCTCATCACATTTTTTTTAATACACTACTTGCCTTCTTTAAGCCTCATCAAAATTATTCCCTTGTGATATTCGAAAAAATCCTTCATCCATGGAAATGGTATTAAAGGATAGGTTTATACTATTGTTTCTCTTTGTGAGTCCCTCAGCCCAACATTGATTCATCCACCATATTCCTATTTCCTATGTTCCCTTCGAACAATATTTTTCACTATTTCACATAGTTGAGACAACCTCTAGTATGAAGGAACTAGTTTTTATAAAAATCTAAGTTTTATATAGTCTCAATCTATCAATATATTTTTTTAGTGAATATAATTCTTTTTAATCATCGCATACCTTTGTTTATGAAGCGTGTATGTGTATGTGATGGATGGCATCCAATCCTTGTCTTGAGTTGCTCATAAGAATTGCTTCATGTAGCCTTCATTATTAATAAATTGTTTCCTTATGGAATGTCACATTTTATCCTAAAAAGAGAAACAAATTGCCATACTTTTTCCATAGATATGAGATACTTCTTGAAGTTGAAGTTGCCATTTCTAGCTATTTGGCAGCATTGCATTGTATTTTTTAAATTACAATATGTTGTGACATGATTCTTATGTGGAACTGTGACTAGATATTTTGTCATATAATGGCTTGTTACTTGTGCATGTTAAGAATTTCCCTTCCTTTATAATCACTATTTTCCTGTGAGGAGTTTTTGTGTACCCTTGAAATAGTAAAATACATAACCTAGATATGATTTATCTTTCTCATGAATTAAAGTTGACATTATAATTTGGCTACATAACATGAGTTTTTTAGTAAAGGTGGTAATGGTCAAGGCAGAAATAATAGAGGCAGTGGGACAAATCCATGGTAAGGAGGAAACAAAATATTGATGTTTCCAATAAATTTTGACACAGATTCCGACGAGTTCAACCAATTATTATAGACTAGTTTCCTTAATTTAGTCTACCAACAAGCATACCACAAACCTCCTCAACCTCCTAGCACTGGTATTCTAGTTTCTCTACATGCACTAGGTTAGATTATCATCCCAACTAATAATGGCTGGTAGGATGTTGTTTATCCTCCTCAACACCAATTCCAAGGATGGCTTTCCATATCTTTAACACTTCCGCCACCTCCTCCACTTGCACATCTAGTTCATCATGCTATCTCTATGGCTTCACATGTCCATTTTACTCTGCATGGAAAAGCTAAAACCCATGAACCTGAGACAGGAAAAGGAGAGAAAGAAGCGGCGACCACTAAGTCTAGATCGTCTCATAAATCCTCTCATTCTATCACCTCACATGCCCATCATCACGATAAACAACGTGCTAAGGCAAGCTCACACATCAAAAAATAAGGATAGGTAGAAAATAGTAGAAAAAAAGGTTTCATCACGCAAAAATATGATTTTTAACTTCTTCTTCTTCTTTTTTATTTATTTTTATTTTTTTATTTTTTTATGTTTGATGGTTGTTGGTTTTGGACAAGAATGGTACTTACATTATGAGTTTTTGGACAACTTTCAGTTTTAGTTTTAGTATACATATGATGCATTGGAAATACATTGATTATATATTTTGATAAACGTTTGAGCACTATTTCATAATATGGTTTTATTGTGATGGTTATTATGACAACACTATTTTTTATGCATTTACAAAGTATGGCATATTTCTTTTTGAAGTTATGTGTTGATATATTATGGTTGATTTGTAATATTAATATGTCAGATTCTATGTGCATTCACATGAAAATATTAATGGGGGATACAAGGGGATTTTAATGCACTATCATATGTGATAGATATTTTTTATGACGCATATACATTTTCTTTTGTGGCACAACCACCATGCATAGGTCCCTAGCTAGTCCCCAAGACAACACTAGGAATAAGGCTTCTGGGTTCTTTAGTGCTCATATGTTGGGTCAAGGAAGCGTAGCGTTCCCTCAAGTGAAGTTTCGACTGGGTTCAAAGCGTCCCATGGTTAAGGAATCCATCCAGGAAGAGGAGTTCAGCATTGTGGTTGTCATTATCTATGGGGTTTGGAAATCGCTCAACCCCTATATCAAAAAGTGTGTTATGTTTCCTACGATCAATGTTGATGGCACTCACAGTCTATTAGACTAGACGAGACAGGTACACAAGCCCAGGAAAACAAGGGTATTCTCCTTACCCTGTTTCTTTTCTTTTTATATTATATATATATATGGGAAAATATTTTGTGGTAGATTTCGGTGGCTGTGGTGCCTGAAATGATACAGAGTTTGGATCCATTCTATGTGTGGTTTGGTACCATTATGTTATCATTATGCCAAAAAATTTCTTTGGGGTTACATTACATCAACACATGCCCCCATCCTTGTGCCTTTTATGTCAATTATGTCACTCATATTTTGGACTTTGGTTTGCTTCCCTATGGAGCTACACATGTTTGTTAGATAGTGAGGTCAAAGACTAAACATTTCTAGATTTTTATTAAAATTTTCAGAGGAAATCCATAACATTTTGGATCAAAAACACAACTTCGCTCTCCTCTCTTAAGGATTATATTGAGATGAAAGGGGGAACCCGGATGTTATTTCAATTCTTGCATTTTTTTGGGAAGATCCTACAATGATCAACTCAGATTAAATACTATAACATCCAAAAAAACTCAACTCTCATTTTGAATTCAAGGTTACGTGTTGGTGCTCCTGGTGCTAGGACATCAAATGGCACTCTAATATCCTTTAAATATGTAGTTAAAGGAAATTCTACAAGTCTTGCAAACTTGGGACAAAATATTCCAAGACCCTACATCGTGGACAAAATGGAGCAAGCTCCATCTGTGGAAAGCCATCATTTTTAGATTCAATAGTTAATGGCCCAAAATAGATGACTTATTTCAGTGGATGTTCACCTTTTGGAAACCAAAATGTGACATATTTCTATGTTCTAATGGATTTTTCATAGTCCAATTTGAAACAAAAAGGATATGGATTTTGTTCAAAATGAAGGACCGTGGTTTTGGGGCAGGTTTGGTTTATCTATCACTCCATGGTTCAATGTTTTTGATTCCACATTTATGGTGGTTACAACTATGCCAATATGGTTAAATTTCCTAACCTCCCTCTCATGTTCTTGCATCAAATTTTTTTAGAAGACATTGGTAATACACTAGGAAAATTTAAAAAGCTACATCTAGAGAGAAGAGAGAATGGTTTCTTCACCTTTGTCAAAATCTATGTGGATATATATCTAAGGGGCTACCAAATCACATAACCTTGAAACATAGAGACTTTTAGTGGTCCCAATTTTTAGATTATGAGAGCACATCATTCTGGTGTTGTGTGTGTTTGCAAACAAGCCACCTACAAAACACGTGTCCATTAGCTAAGAAGACTACAAAAAATAAAAAAGGACAAGTAAAGAGGCCAAAAGGATGGAATTTTTCCAAGATTCCCCGTTTTGATGTTGAAGAGGAAGAAAACAAAGAGACCCAACATGTTCAACTAGAGGTAAAAATAGATGGGGACAACGTGACATAGTTAGGGGCGACACTAAGATTTATATAGGTATTGAACCATAATACTAAGATTTATATAGGTATTGAACCATAATTCTATCAAACATCGTTAGAACATCAAATAAATAAGACTCACAATGAGGATTGCATAGTGGGAATCAAACATGTCCGCATATCAGAAAGCTCATATTCAAACACAGATCATCCTTTTGAGTATTTTTTGGGTTCCTTGGCTATGGTTCCAGTGGACCCAATAGACAAGGAATGGTTTCATGTCCAAAAAAAGAAAGGGAATTAAGGGGAAGACAAGTGTCTCCATTATTTTATCTTCCTCCTTGTATTTTTTTTTTTAAATTTTCCGGTCTTATTTATTTGCACCTTTTCATGGCATATGGTCTACTTTCCAAATTCTTTTAAGCATATGTAGTGAAAATTTTGTCCACGAATCTCATATGCGGGTGGCATGTAAAAGGAAGAAGGGCCACGGGGCCGCCATGAGGATGGACACATGGCTGCTCCACGTGCTTCGTCCTTGGAAGGGGCACCATCTTAAAGCTTGGCATGAGGGTGTCATTACTCCACCCTCTGCCACCCTACCATCGACGTACCAGGTCTGCGTCTTTTTAATGCTGCTCATCATGGGCTTTAAACCCACCACCCTAGCTCTCCATTGCGCATTCGACTCTACTTGCTCATTCTTCCTTCGGCTCTCCATCTTTGCTTCTCCAGCTCTAGAGAAGTGCCCTGGTTCTTCTAGGACGGAGGCTCCCTCTGGTCTTCTCCCCTCCCGGAAACCTATTCCCGCATCCCTCTGGTCTGAAGACTCGCCCGCCTGGACTGTCATGCCGTGGTGACACATGCAGCGATATCGAAGAGCTGGTGGGCGTGGCTTGCCTTCCCGCCCTCCCTACCCTCCCATCTCACCCTACCTCTGTCGCGACCTAAACTTCTCCATTGATTGGAATGATTTTTACAATCCTCAGCCTTCTGAGCAACTCCCTGCTTCAGCTCCGCCTCCACCTCGCAAGTCCACCATCTCCCCTGAGCCCGCCTTCACCCCTCGCAAGTTGAAATCTCTTCCGGTTCGCAGTGCTACCAGTGGTAGAAATGGTTCAAGTGATTATGACAGCAACAACGAAGGCAACCCGGAGCTAGATGTGGGCGACATCTTGGAGTTGAACATTGGCGACTGCCCTCAGCACCATGTAGCTCCTCCGAATACTGATGATGCGACGACCCTGCCTCGCCACACCCTCCGTAAGATGAACACGTGTTAGACACAGGAATGATGGACATGGGCTACGTGTGCAGGATCCTCGAAGAGCCTCCAGCCTCCAGTGACAAGCATGCAAGTATCCCTTAGTTTTATCTATTTAACTCTTTGCGGCATTAGCTTGTGCAATCATGTTTATCCTATGGATTTTTGTACATCTCTGCTATTTGTTTTTGCTGGTTTCCTGCCATGGGAAACAATATTTTTTGAACTTCTAAGGACTGGTTTCCCCTTTAGGGGCAGTCCAATACTTGACATAACTCTTTGGTACTTTCCCTATGGATTGAATCTGTTCTTTCCACAGGATGCGACCTGTAACTTCTTATTTCTTATGATCTAATAGAATTAGCCTAAATTAGAAAAAAAAAATTGTCCACGAAAGGATCTAAGTAGATCCTTGATGAATGCATACGTTATATATGTATAATATTTTCTTTTCAACATGAATGAATATATGGGTTTTTTTCTCAAGGACAGAAAACAAATGTCTAAATTAGGAGTGCGTGAAAAGTTAGTTTGCATTTGGAATATTTTGATCTTTTTCTGTTCTTAAAGTGATGATTTGATAGACATTTTGAAAATTCTCTTATCTAATAACAAGGAGATATTTCACAGATGGTGTTCCCTCCTGTAGCAAAACTCAACCAAAGGAAACTTGTGCTTCATTTAAAATAGCTCAACCTACTGGGCGTACCTTTTTGTATGATTGAGAGACACCTAAGAAATAGGCCCTAAGTTTGGGATAATTTTGGATATTTTAGGGATTTCGATCCTCCTGTCAAGGAGGTTGTTCCCTACACTTTGTATAAGAAGCAAAGTGTACTCAGTCTCCTATTACAGGGACACCATACCATGATGCCATGATGTCACCAGATTATTTTCTCAATCTCAAACTAACATTTGATGGGGACATGATTCTAGCATCATTCTTCCTGCACATAGTCGAAACAAGAAGAATGCATGCTGCCAAGTCAAAATATGATGTAAACCACCAAGATGGTGCTAAAACCATACACGCTCTAAAATACTAAACTATGATTGTAACAATATGTTATTTATTCACATGAAACTTCACATGAAATAATAGTATAAAAACAAAAAAGGTTTCAATGTTTAAAAGCATGTTCAAACTTACAATCAAATAGAGGAAAAAACACATATAGAAAACCAGATAATAATCATGAACAAGCTTCATATTGAATTATGAACTGTAAAGGAACTTACAAAATGTGACGCTACGAACTTGGTCAAGCGCACAAGAAAAAAGATCTTGGACATGACCCCGGTTGACAATTTGTATTTCTCATGATGCAAGAGGATTTGTACCTACGCTGCCAAGTCATTCAAAATCCATAATTATCTATACAATAAATACAGGTAATATTTGTCTTATTTTTTACTCTAAGATGCATTCTTATGATAATGTTAGAACATATGTTGACAATTTCAAAACATACCTGAATAACATCCTCTTCATTTCAAGAACAATTTAGTGGAGTCGCCTGAACTTGCAACAAGCCTCCCACGATCTGAAAGAGTAGCAACTAAGTCAACAATGACATTTTTGCTGCTAAGTTGGATCAATGGAGGTTTTCTCTAAGATTAAATTGCTCCAATAAATTATTCTCTACTAAACAGGGCCAACCACGTGAAAGTGGAAGCTCTTATGGCCCTTCCCCACCCCCCTCACATCACTCTCAATTCCCCAATACCCAATCTACATTTCATTTTTTACTTTCATGAGAAAAAAAAATATTCAATAAGTAATTAAAAAGAAATGCAACAAAAAGGCAAGAAAACATTGAAAGTGTATGGCATAAAAATAGTATGATAAATGAGTTTTTATATAACGTAAAAAAGGTTCCAAGTATGGTATTTCATTCATCATTTGTCTTATAATAATACAATATTTTACATTATCAAAAGTTCTTTTTCTTATTCATATTTCTAAATCTCCTAACTACATCATCAACATCATTGTTCTCTACTTCTGTTTCATGCCTTTCCTGCATATCTGACCTAGTTGGGTACTCACGATGTCTGGTCTCTTGCAGTGACGGGGCATCGCCTACAAAAATAAATAATATTAAATTTAAATTGCTAGTTTTAAATATCATTGAAGTAGTTCGGTAATATTAATAAAAAATTGTAATGACATTATTTACCTATTGCACCAATTGTCACTGTTGGAATTGTTGCCCTGTGTTCCTCTCTGGTGGTAGGCTGCTCAAGTACAACATTCTCTATCATTTAAACAAAAACAGTATAAGGACACAACCCTTAATGTATAATTAGAAAAATATAAGAAGAAATTAATTACTGTCGTGGGCCTCACTGATAGCAACACTGCCGGCCTGGTCCCCACTGGAATGATCAGGTTGCATGTGAGGACCATGTTCTGACAATATTTCACTCTCAGCTTACTACTATACAACTGGGTTATTTGGCTCGTTGAAAGTGTTTCTCCCTTGATTTAAACAAAGTTGTTAGACATTAAATTTATGGAAGAAAACAAACATATTGAAAGGTTAACTTTTTACATTATCAGGCATTCTGGATCTTGGGACCGGTCCCAAGCTTTTACGACGTTCAACTACAGCTTGATAGCCAGAATGGAAAGTGATCTCTCTGTCTTCCTTTGTGGTTTCCGTTCCAAAGTCATCACCCTACATTGCATATGATTGTGTGTTTTTAATGTTATTTGATAAGATTACAAAAATGTTGGAAGGCGATACAATTAATTATAAGATGTTTAGCTACTTATAATTCTTGTAGCTAATTTCAAGTAGCCGCCCTGGCTTAGCTTGTGCTGGCCTTTTTTGTCAATCCTAGCTTTGGTTTCCTTCGAGGTGTCAGGAGACCTATCATCAAAATCTTGAAGTCACTTATGCAACACACTTTTATTTTAGGCATAGAGACAATTAAAACTATTGAATTAAAGTTGTAATTTACCTCGCGGGTCCAGTTAGAAATTTTCCTTCTTTCTTGGTATTTTTCTCTTTTTCGTCAACGATGAGTGCTCTCCACTCCCTCTGGAATTATGAGAGGAAGATCGTATCTAGAGTTAATTTGCAAGTGCATCCTATAGGTGTCCCGCATATATTTCAGATATTTTCCAACTTCCCTGGCGACCACTGTTCTATCAAATTTTTCCGCCCCAAAAAAGCCTTCTAGATAATCTAGAAGTTCTTTTTTCAAGTTGGAATCCTAGGAATTCCACCTTGTGCATATGGTTGGGCCAAAAATTACCAACGCCTTGCTCTCCAAGGCCCTATAGAAATCATTTTTTCCTACACAAAAAATATTATCATTAATTTCAAAATAATAATCATGATAAAATATGTTTTAGATAGAGTACATGAAACAATTAAAATATTAATACTTATCTGAGAGTTGTACTTGCTTTATAGGAACACCTTCATTGTTCACCAAAAACGTGCCTGGAATGGTCCCTGTGGAGATGACACGTGTAGCTCTAGGAAATGTAATCATAAAGTTGGCCATATCACTCTCATCACTACCACCACGTTCAACGATTGGCTGTGTCTTCTTTGGGGTGCATTTCTTGGCTACTACCTAGAGGCGTATGAGGTGTACAAGAGGGCTCCTCGGGAATCTCTTGCCTTTGTGTCCCACTACCACCAACACCGGGGACAACAGGTTTAATAAAATGCTACATACGAAAGATTTTTTTTGTTAGTTTAGTTAATGTAAAAGTTATAAATCAACCTATCACAATTGATCTCATACGCAACAATAAAAATATACTTTTAATTTTTTGTTATTACCTTATATGTCTCTAGCTTGGTCATAACTTTTCTTATCTTTTCTTCTAATTTAGGTGTTTGAGGCACAATGTCTACCAAACGTTCAAGTTCCTTGTTTGCGTTTAGAATATTTTTTCGCAGCAACACAAATGGACATGGGGATGAATAAAAATCTTCCTCGTTGAGGGAATAGTGACACACACCATGGCCATGCGTCTACATATTTGAAAAAAATTAACATTATTTCAATTATGTAAACAATTAAAATACCTGAAGATATAGAAAGGTTGGCACTTTACATGTTCTTCGGCTGGCCCAGTTCCGCGATCATCCTGCCACATTATAAAATAATAAGAACCATGAAATATATAGTTTTTTTTTTGTTAAATATAAAGAAACTAATATGAAACCGAAATTGTTATTTGTTTACCTGTCCTGAGGTTGTTCCTGTGCCACAATCAGTCTGCCACATTGCAATAAAATTAGAAATGTGAAAACTTGAAAACAATATCTAACTTGAAAACACAAAATGAAAACTGAAATAATTTATAAATTTACCTTTCTAATACATAAAATTTGTGCATTAAAGAGTACAACTTTACCATCAAGTGAAATTCGAGTTTAAAGAGAATAAAAAATAAATCAGAAATATTAAGATAAGATCAACGTACAACACATCAAGTTTTGCACAAATCATGCCCAATGTTACCATTTTCAGTGTTGTGCCGATGCTCAGTAGGGGGATTTAAAAATCAAAACCTGTAAAACAAAAATAGTGTATCAAAGGCATCAACATAATTGGATTAAAATAAATGAGCATAAATCTGAGTATAGATGTGAATTGATATCACTACTAAATCTTAGAAAACAACATAGGTAGACAAGAAAAAAAGAGACCGAGAAAACAAAATAGGATCAAACTCTTTCATATGAAATATGATATTTTATAACCTTACAACCTCACTAGAACAAACCACATTATCACAATGTGCTATATCAAGAAGGTCACAAGATCACAAGATGAGATGTTACAGTTTTTAGCTTGAGCTGTGCATTTTTACACAACTCAAGTGAGGCATCCTCATAGGGGTTATGGACTCAAATAACAAGGGCACACACCCAAAGAGGGTTAATTGAGCCTACATGTTAAGTTTGACTAGCTTGGCCTTAACCGTGATTGGGTGTGTTGCTAAGGCACTCCTTGATGTGAATTTTGTTTTTTGCCTCCAAAAGTAAAGGTCAGATTCATATTATAAATTGTATATGAGGAACACTCTTCATCCCATTCTCACACATCGACTTCTCATATCTAAGACAGGGTCGTGGATCTATGGAAAGGGCTTGAAGGCTTCCAATGTAGGATGTAGGAGAAAAATGCAGAGGTATAGACAACATATATCTAAGCTAGCATTGAGGAGTTTCAAGTCACAAGATCACAAGATGAGATGTTACAATTTTTAGCTTGAGTTGTGCATTTTAGATCAAGAAGGTCATGAGATCATAAGATGAGATGTTACAATTTTTAGCTTGAGTAGTGCATTTTTACATAACTCAAGTGAGGCATCCTCATAGGGGTTATTGTTAAAATTGGAAACTAGGGCCAAATTCCACCTTGGGTCCCCTCAGTTGATGGAGATAATAATTTCATTGAATCCCTCTTTTCGAGAGGACCAAAATAGATATATAGATTGTCCAATTTGGATAAGAAAAATATTTATTTATTCAAAATAAATATTATAATTCATGATTTGGTTTTGGCAGGAAAATTTTAAATTTGAATTTTGAATTTGCCTCCAAAAGTTAAGGTTGGTGTCACCCAATCATCATATCTAAATTTTTATATAAAGGATCTCTCCTCATCTCATTTAAACGCACCAACTAGCTTGGATAAGGTATAAGTTAGTCGAGGTCTTAATGAAGGTTAATGGACCATTTTTTTCTGGGTTAAGGTCTATGACTCTCCATGTTAGTCTGCTGCAGATCTAGATGGATTATTAATTGCCCTAAATTTGTAGCAGAAACAAAATCTGAGATTGTTTGGGTCTATTTTAGAATGGTGTTGGGATCATTTCAGATCCGAATTTGAAGCACCCATTTTCAGTCCAAAGGTTGAAGTAGAATGCTGCCCTGGATGAAGGATGATATAACAATAATCCTTGAAGCAGGCCGCAGGCATCTAAGCCCAACCTTTCTCTGTTAAGAAGGTCGAGTATCAGCTGAATTGAGGCCATTTTCTGTTATGTTTAATCAACAATATGTTGTATAAATTATATGCACTAAGCATGCATATGTCCAAGATCCACCCGATCTCACACTATTTAACTTTATGCAAGATACTGAATCTATTCCACTTGTTAATATTTTGCGGAAAAATTAATTGCACACACATGTGAAGCATAAACAAAAATATTCAATCGCACATAACACAGTTTTTAACCAAGAAATCCTGAAGCTGAAAACCCCAACTATATATTATGTAACATGGAGATCATATGAAAATCTCATACAAACATACAAAGCTTATCACAAGCTCTCAGTACAGTACAATCGTCATACACTAATCAGGCCTAATCTTGCAAATCTATGAACTGATATATGCCACCTGCTAGCCTGCCTCCACTACGCAATCTCTGCTGAAGAATAGCTTTGAATGAATTCGAATTACTCCATCCTTTATTGCGCAATCCTCATTGGCATCTCCACTGAGTGTGTGATGCAATCAATGCATCACTATAGTCACAA
This sequence comes from Pinus albicaulis, assembly GCA_034641835.2. Taxonomy (NCBI): domain Eukaryota; kingdom Viridiplantae; phylum Streptophyta; class Pinopsida; order Pinales; family Pinaceae; genus Pinus; species Pinus albicaulis. The sequence continues at coordinate 993,303,371 of CM076577.1, read as the reverse complement.
CAAATAGTCTATCTTGCCCTTTCACCTATCTCTCCACTGGTCTCCACTGAAACTGCCATGCACTGTAGTTAACTGTTGTAATGTTCAGTTAATTAATGATTTATTATTTATGAATTAATTAGCTAATTAATTCACTCCACTCTCACTAGTGTATCAATCAGTTAGACTACATACAACTAGCTCAACTGAGTCTAACTGAGTTAAACTAAATACAACTCCATAACTACTTCTTCCAACTGTGTCATAACTCTACCACTTGAGTTCTAACTGAGTCCTCCATGCATTAGCTCCAGTAAACCCTTAGGAATAGCGTAATTCCTTCTGTCAGCTGATGTGCCACATCTATGCATTGAATTGAAGTGCTCCAAGAGAATAAGTTGTTGTTTAGAGTCTGATTATTATTAAGAGCTAATAATAATCGACATGCATCTATTTTTAGATTGACGATCTATAAATAGACTTCGCCCAATATTCTAAAAATAGACTTTCATATATTTTTCCAACTTGATCAACCATCCACAAATAGCATCCTGCGACTTCTGAATTATGATCACCATGTCTAAAAATAGACATAGTCTAAAAATAGACTTGCGCCAAAAATAGCCTGCGGGCCCACTTAATGAAGGCGACTCTTTTCACTAAGCTCATCATCTTGTTGAATCTCAAGACTCCCTCTCAACAAGATAGGGATTATCCTTCACCCCGATCTTGCCTCTATGGTATTCGAATTTGCTCCTGGTGATCAGCACCTTCGTCAAAATATCTGCATCCTGATCCTTCGTAGGAATGTACTGAAGAAACATGATCTTCCGCTGCACACAATCTCTGATATGATGATACTAGATATCAATATGTTTAGATCTATCATGAAACACAGGATTAACCGAGAGTTTAATGCAACTCTGATTATCACAATGAATCACCGTGGGATATAAATGTGAACCGAACAAACCAACCAGAATCTTCCTCATCCAGATAGCCTCACATGCAGCTAAACTTGCTGCCATGTATTCTGCTTCCGCTAAACTGAGTGCCACGGATCTTTGTTTCCTGCTGTACCAAGAAACTTCCATAGATCCGATACTAAAAATCCCTCATGATGTGCTCTTTCTATCTGTTGGGCTTCCAACCCAATCTGTATCTGTGAAGCCATGCAACTTCACTTCATCCGTCTGTCTGTACCATAAACCATACTCAGATGTGCCCCTGAGATATCTCGGGACATGCTTGCCTGCCTTCCAAAAGAGCTTGGTAGGCTTAACCATCGCTTGTGAAAGCTGGTTCACCGTATAGCATATGTCCGGTCTTGTATTGACTAAATACATGAGAGAACCCACCAACTGTCGATAAACAATGGCATCCACTACCTCTGCCGATGTAGCATCCTCTTTCTTCCAATTTTTTAGAAGAGGAGTGTCGATAGGCTTGCAGCCTTGCATGTGAAACTTCTCCAGTATCTCCTAGGCATACTTGCCTTGAGACACAAACAGTTCACCTTCCCGCTGCCATATTTCCAATCCAAGGAAATAATGAAGGAGGCCCAAATCCTTCATCTCAAAATCCTTTGCAAGATCATCCTTGCATGAGTGTATCAACTGCTCATCACCTGTTAGTATTAAATCATCAACATAAAATACAATGATTAAAAGCCTACCCTCAACCACAATCTGGTACAGGTTTTCATCCACCTCACTCTTGGTGAAGCCAAGTCTAGCGAAATAGCTGTCAATCCGAGTGTACCAAGCACGAGGTGCTTGTTTCAGCCCATACAACGCTCTTTTGAGCCTACACACATGCGACTCGCTGCTGAAGATCTCAAATCCTTCAGGCTGCTCAATGTACACCTCTTCCTCAATGATCCCGTTAAGGAACGCAGTCTTCAAATCCATCTGATGAATGTGCCAACCCATTTGTGTTGAGAGAGCAAGGATGGTCCGTATGGAAGAATACCGTGCAACAGGTGCAAAGGTTTCTTTATAGTCAATCCCCTCAATCTGTGAGAAGCCCCGGGCAACAAATATTTCCTTATACTTCTCGATGTTGCCATCAGTAGCTTGATTTACCTTGTAGATCCATCTTGATCCTACAACTGATTTTCCCACCGGCCTTGGAACAATATCCCAAGCACTATTTCTGACAATGGAGTCATACTCCTCCACCATGGCATCTACTCATGTGGGCTCCTGCATTGATTCTTCGAAAGAAGATGGCTCTGTCACAATACACTTGCTCATAAGAGCCATGTATCCAGTATATCGGTCGGGTGAATGTCTCTATCTGCGCTGTGATGTAGGGACTCCTACATTCTGTGTCGCATCAAGCTTCAGTCTCTCTGCTTCTGTGGTACGATTTCTGCCTTGTCTGATGTTTGGTTCTGCATGAGTGGACTCCTCCACTCCATGAATCTACTCTTGTGGCTGATCCACATCCAGAGGCTCATATTTGGGAACAAGAAGTTCCTCTTCCGCATGCAAGTGTAGCTCCCTCTCAAGTGACAACTTCTTGGCCTTCACCTCATTGAATTTTATATCCCGTCGCATAACAGTCATCCGACTGTTTCGCAAATACACATGATAGTTATGGGGTGTTTCTGTGTACCCCACAAATATCCCAACTTCTGCATTCGGCTCCAACTTCTTCCTGGCGTCCTTCGTCACATGAATGTAAACAGGTGAGCCAAAAATCTTCAAATGAGAAATATCAGGATTCTTACCAATAAAATCTTCCTTGGGTGTACTCATGCCAAGTACTCTATGAGGACAACGGTTTTTCACATAAAACATAGTGTTGCATGCTTCTGCACAGAAGTGCATCGGTAGGCCCTGGTCATGCAGCATCGCTTGTGTAGCACCCACGATCATTCTGTTCTTTCTCTCCGCGATCCCATTCTACTATGGGTTATGAGGCGCTATGAGTTCTCTTTGAATTCCTTCTTTGCTACAGAAGTCTTTGAATTCGCTCGAGATGTATTCACCACCATTATTGCTTCATAGAGCTTTCACCTGCTTCCCCGACTCCTTCTCCACCAATGCCTTGAAATCACAGAACTTTGAGAACGTTTCACTCTTCTTCTCCATGAAGAAGATCCAGCATCTACAAGAAAAATCATTAAAAAATATCACATAATACCTGTGTTTTGTTGTTGAAGAAACCGAGAATGGTCCACACACATCTGTGTGAATTCTCTCCAGGATCACCGAAGCACGGTTCTCCTTCTTATGAAAGGTGGTCTTCACAAACTTACCCATCGTACATCCTTTGCACTGATCTGACTACACAAGAGTACCCTTGGGAAGTCCAGTAGAAATTTTCTGCATAATCTTCAAAGCGCCATGGTGAAGATGGCCTAATCTCTTGTGCCATAATTCGCCCTCATCTCGGCTCACCACTTCTTCTGCTTTTCCCACCATTGCAACGCAACCATCTACCTCCAGCTTGTAGAGATTCTTAATTCGAACTCCTATCTTCTTGGTTTGACCTGTTGTTTTATGTCAAAGGAAGGCTTTTACCTCACTGAAAATAACATCATAACCTCTGTCTTTGAGCATTGCGAATGAGACCAAGTTCTTCTTCAGACCTGGAACATGCATGACATTCTTCAACAAGAATGGATTACCGGAATCCCTCTCAAAGGTAATGGTCCCAATGCCAGTCGCATTGTATCGACCATCATCGCCCATCTCTATATGCATCTGGAGGTCCTTCTCCTCCAAGTCACTAAACAACTCTTTGTCTCCCGTCATATGGAAAGACGCACCACTGTCAAGATACCACACCTATCCCATGCAGCTTGAAACCAAGCATGCGATCAAGGAAAAATCCAACTCAAATTGTGAGGCTAAGGCCTCTCTAGCTGTAGATCCAGCAGCCTGCTTATTCTTCTTCTTCTGTGGACAGTTAATGGCGAAATGTCCATGCTCGTGACAGTGAAAACACTTCACTTTGGACAAGTCCTGCTTCTTGCCTTTCGCACCGGATTTAGAAGGATTTTTCTTCCCCTTCCCTTTCCTTGCTTTGGCAGCCAAAGCGTAATTCTCTTCATCTTCATTCTCCGATGAAGATCCATCCCTGGTACCCCGCCTTATCTCCTCCTGCACAAGATCCGACCAAATTCGCTCCCATCCTGGCAGTTTCTCCCGTCCATTGACAAAGTCTTCGTAGCTATGCCAACTCTTCGGAAGCCCAAGGAGAGCCAAGCTCACCAAGTCTTCTTCATCAACAGTAACCCCCACACTTCCCAGCTCATCCTTGCAGTGGACAAACTTCGTGAGGTATTTTGGAATACTGTTGCCTTTCTCCATTTTTATTTTTCTGAGCTTGTCTTTAAGCGCCAACTTCCTCTGGTCACTTCTGCTTTGGAACAAGTCTATCAAAGCCTTCCACATTAAGAATGGAGTGGCTTTCTCGTGAAGGCTGGACACAATGTGGTCCTTCACACCTTCCAACAGAATCCTCCTCGTCTTTGCAGTCTTCTTTTGCCATGCATCAAGTAATGCAGCATCGCTAGATCCCGACTTAGGAACATCGCTATCGATGAACTCCTTCAGCCCATTATCCTCCAGCACCGCCTCCATCCTGTCCTTCCAGGCTATGTAATTCGAGCTCCCATCAAGGGCATACTCCAATCTCAACCTGCTGAAAGACATTTCAATGTATACTCGATTTCTGCACCAAGAATATTCTGTAGCAAATTCGAATTGTCCACCAGCACAAACTCACTTCACAATTGCAATCTTCAATCAACAATGCTCCGATACCATGTAGAAATTATATGCACTAAGCATGCATATGTCCAATATCCACCTGATCTCACACTATTTAAATTTATGCAAGATACTGAATCTATTCCACTTGTTAATCTTTTGCAGAGAAATTAATTGCACACACATGTGAAGCATAAAACAAAAATAATCAATCGCACATAACACAGTTTTTAACCGAGAAAGCCTGAAGCTGAAAACCCCAACTATATATTATGTAACATGGAGATCATATGAAAATCTCACACAAACATACAAAGCTTATCACAAGCTCTCATTATAGTACAATCGTCATACACTAATCAGGCCTAATCTTGCAAATCCACGCACCAATCTCTGCCACCTACTAGCCTGCCTCCACTGCGCAATCTCTGCTAAAGAATAACACTGAATGAATTCGAATTTCTCCATCCTTGACTGCGCAATCCTCATTGGCATCTCCACCGAGTGTGTGATGCAATCAATGCATCACTATAGTCACAACAGATAGTCTATCTTTCCCTTTCACCTATCTCTCCACTGGTCTCCACTAAAACTGCCATGCACTGTAGTTAACTATTGTATTGTTCAGTTGATTAATGAGTTATTATTTCTGAATTAATTAACTAATTAATTCACTCCACTCTCACTAGTGTATCAATCAGTTAGACTAGATACAACTAGCTCAACTGAGTCTAACTGAGTTAAACTAAATACAACTCCATAACTACTTCTTCCAACTGTGTCATAACTCTACCACTTGAGTTCTAACTGAGTAATCCATGCATTAGCTCTAGCAAACCCTTAGGAATAGCGTAATTCCTTCTGTCAGCTAATGTGCCACATCTGTGCACTGAACTGAAGTGCTCCAAGAGAATAAGTTGTTGTTTAGAGTCTGATTATTATTAAGAGCTAATAATAATCGACATGCATCTATTTTTAGATTGGCGATCTATAAATAGACTTCGCCCAATATTCTAAAAATATAATTTCATCTATTTTACCAACTTGATCAACCATCCACAAATAGAATCCTGTAACTTCTGAATTATGATCACCATGTCTAAAAATAGACATAGTCTAAAAATAGACTTGCGCCAAAAATAGCCTGCGGGCCCACTTAGCGAAGGCGACTCTTTTCACTAAGCTCATCATCTTGTTGAATCTCAACATATGTATGGTACGTTGTTTGTATCTTAAGAGAAGGTTAAGGTACATCTCATTGGTGGTAGATTATTCTGAAGGAAGACCACAATTCATTGAATGTATATCAAGTAAGAAAAGGGTTTTGTGGTTGTCAGTGCTTGTTCCCTAACCAGTATTTAGAACTGCGGTATAGAAGACTCCATACCTTGGTGCCAGAATTGTTGTCATGACTGAGTCATCTTCATATTTAAAGGCTTTGATATCATATATTCATCTTGGCAAGTAAGTAGTGACTTTAATTCATTGTACTCTTTCTCTCTCTCTATTGAACACTTGATGATTAATAATAAGAAGATTTGATCAAGGGTTTTCCCCATATTAGGGTTTTTCCCTGGCTTGTGCCATATTCTCGTGTTCTTCTATCTTGGCTTGTCTTCAACATTTTGCATTTATGTTTTTTCATTGGTTACTGTCATGTACTATTTAATGTGTTTGCTAGTGGATTAATGGGATCATGGTTTAATGAAGTAACTATGCGAAGCAAAGAACATGTTCCTAAATTTAACATGGAATCAGAATCTAGGTGAGGACAAGCCCAAGCATCAGGGAAAGTGAAAGCAATCACAAAATGAAGTTTGAAGATAAATCTCCATGGTCTCCTTCCATATGCAATGTAAGTCTGCGTATATTTATTAGCTCTCTTCTCTGGAAAAGCATGAGACTAAGAGCTCTGCTTGATGAATCTTCCCTGGAGACAGAGTTGTTGTTCTGAGGCAAACAACTAGGAGGGTTTAAGGGAAAATTTAGATCAGATCTCTTACAATTCTCTGGCCTCTATCACAGAAGTAAATAAGATCATTTTGTATACTCGATGATTTTGAATCTGGTTAAAAAGGGCTCAGCTGGTTGTTCTTTTCCTAGATCAAGACTTTTCAGGTTAGACCAGCGAAGGAGATAAGTCTATTAATCTGGAGATGAACTCAACCTTTCATTTTTTTTAATCTTCTGGACTAGATGAAAGTGTAGTGGGATATGGCACAAACTCGAAGCTCTGTAGGGCATTAAAATTATTAACTTTAAATGACACTCTTTCTGAACTGCGTATTTCAAGAATCATTCTTCTGAAGTTTTTTTTTATCTTTACAAGGGATGACCTCTTCTGATAAAGGTATCCTTGAGATCTTGAAATTAAGGATATGTCAATATTTGTAGTAAAATCATCATTCTGAAGCTGACCTCCATCAAGTTTCAAGTCTCTAAATTTCATTCATGGCAAGACAAGGATCGGGCCCTTGGATCACTAACTTATGTTATTGAAGCAGACATGTAAACTCAAGCAAGACAGATTATGTCTAGTGCCTATATATATATTAGCGTCTACATCTCTCAACACACTTCATTAGGCTGACCTAGATTGGAATCATCAATCAACATCAAAATAAGCAATAATGTATATTTCGCATCCTTGACATCCTAGGGCTGTTGGAACAGGGTTCCCTAACCTGTGTTTTTGATATAATTTTGTAATAGTTGGTCTTGCGTAGGGGTTTGGGGTGGGTCAAAGCCCCTAATGTTTTGCAACGGGTTAAAGGGTAGCTCTAGGGTCTGCAAATCATGGTTTACAGACCATCAGATAGCAAAGACTACTACTTTATAAATAGATAGATAGTTGGATCTAGTAGGCAAGTAAGACATAATATTGATGCTACGTGCGAATTTTTAAGATCTGTTAGGGTTGTTTTGGGTAAGGACACCTACTAGCTGTGTGTGCGGAGATCCTCAGTCTTGCTGTGTATGGAACCCACTAGGGTGTGTGCACGGGCTGTGTTTTGGGTTGTAATTGGGTCTTTGGATACCGATGATTGCGGAATATATTTTAAGTATCTTTATGCTATTGATTGTGCTTATTACTGAAGTGCATCTGAGTTATCTATTTAAGCTGCAAATTGTTGGAAATACTGAGAGGGGGAGTGAATCATTATTCCTTTCAATTAGAGCATTAGTTAATCTTCAATTATTATCAGTGTTTGTACAATGATAGCAGTAAATAAAAGGAATACGCACACAGTGTTTAAGGTGGAAACCCACTCTGCGACAAAAACCACCTAATTATTTTATAATAATTCTTTAATATTCAACTCCAATTGAAAATAAAGCTCCAACTTCCTAGAATCTAGAAAATAATTCTTCTCCAGCTCCCATTGGATGGACGCTCCAATGCCCGAGATTATTCAGTAGTCAACTGAACGGATGCCCCAACACCCAATGAGCTACAACTCACCCTACCACCACCCTACCACCCTGTAGAAGTATAAAAGAAGAATGGACTCTCGTACCAGGGAAAATCGTCCACTTTACAATGATATAGAATGATGTAGAAGAATAAGACACACTAGAACATAACCCCAACTATGACACAACCACGTAATGATGATCTTAGACCTCCCGACACTGCCTCTTAAACTCTTGGCAGATAGACACTAGTACAATTTTTACAATAATGTATTTACAATGAATTAGTAAAATGATACCTTTACAGTGACTGTATGCAGTGCTGCCCACTTGAAGACTTCGTGTGATGAAATTCTTGCTGTTGTTATGCACCTTGGTTGCTTCTCTTGTCATGCTACCCTCTTATACACCTTCCTTTTCTTTGTTGCCCTAGAAAGTCTAGTCCTTTGCAGCCCTTGACAACACATGATCTAGATTTTTCTTTCCTTTTAGGAGTTTGATATTGAATCTGGTGTATCTCTGTTATTTCAGATCCCCAATATGTGATTTTTGATCTGGTGTATGACCTGTTTTAGATGGCGAAATCCCTTACATAAGGAGGATATGAGGATCACAATTTATATAAATGCTTAGGTTGAGAGGGGCTTCAACAAGTGAACGTGGGAGGGATTTTAGGAGCTTAAAAATATTAATTATGAATTTTCAATGACCCATTCCACAACCCCATGGGGTTTTAGCCCACTAACTGGGGTTACAAACTTCAAACATGAATATTTCTCAAACCATGAAGAATTACATGGCGTACCATATATCAACGGAAACATCTCGACAAGTAGAAACCATCAAAATCATTCTTGACCTAGTATATATTATTTTGGTAGGTCACAATTCTCATGCAATATTGGGGTAGCCCTTGGTGTTGCTTGGGTTGACATCAATGAAAACCGCTGATCAACAATCTCCCCCTTTGGCATTGATGGCAACACAAGTACTCCCCCCACGATCATGACACCTCTTCCTACAACATTCTCTCCCCCTTTGAAATCAATGGCAAAGGGTAACTCTCACTGATACACAACCATCCCGTGGACCTGTACACACTTCCACTCCCCCTTTATATTATGAATAAGGAAAATCTAATGAGAACTTGGGAGAATCCCAAGCTTATGGCGAAGATATTCAAATTCTTCCCGAGGTAAAGGTTTAGTGAAGATATCAGAAATTTGTTCTTTTGTACCAACATACTCAAGTTTGATATTATTTTCAGTGACTTGTTTTCTAACAAAATGATATTTGATCGGCACGTGTTTTTTTTTTTTGAATGCATGGCAGGATTCTTGGAGATGCTGATGGCACTGGTGTTGTCAAAGAATATGGGAATAGGCTCACTGAATTGTACTTGAAGATCTTGCAAAATTTGTTTCATCTAAAGGACTTGAGTACAACATGTTGTCACTGCAATGTATTCTACTTCTGCTATAGATAACGAGAATGAGGTTTTCTTTTTGCTCAACCATGATACGAGACAACCACCTAGATAGAATGTTGCTCCACTAGTACTCTTACCATCATCAACGCTTCCTGCCCAATCTGTAGCTGTAAAGGCTTGAATAATGAGATTATTACCCTTGGGATAGCACAAGCCATATTATTCTGTGCCCTTTAGATATCGAAGAATTCTTTGGACAATAATAATATGTGATTATTTTGGTGCTGCTTGGAATCTTGCTACTTATCCAACTGTTTGCATAACATCTGGTCGGGAAGCTGTTACATATAGAAGAATACCAATCATATATTTGTACAACCTCTGATCCACATCCTTAGATGAGTCGTCTATGCTTAATTTTCAACCTGTTACCATCGGAGTAAGGATGGGTTTGCAATCTTCTATTTTGAATTTCTTGAGAATTTCCTTGATGTACTTGGCTTGACATATAAATATTTCTTTTTCTTGCTGAGATATTTGAAGCCCTAAGAAGTATGTCAGCTCACCAAGTAAAGACATCTCGAACTCACTTTGCATATTTGTAGAAAATTTCTTACTTAGTCGATCATCATTGCTACCAAATATTATATCATCCACATATACCTCAACGATTGTTAAATTATCTTTATCTATTTGTACATAAAGATTGCTATCAAGAGTACCTTTCTTGAACCCTTGTTGACGTAGATATCTATCAAGATGAGCATAGCATGCCCTAGGAGCCTGCTTGAGACCATATAGAGCCTTCTTTAACTTGCAAACATAGTCTTCTTTTTCTGATAGTAGAAAACCTTCAGGTCGTTCGATGTAAACTTCTTCTTCTAATTCGCCATTCAGAAATTTTGACTTCACATCCATTTAGTAGAATTTGATTTTTCTTGAACATGCATAGGCGAGAAACATTCAAATGGCTTCCATTCTGGCAACTGGTGAAAATATTTCGTCGAAATCAATTCCTTCCACTTGTGCATAGCCTTTGCAAACCAATCTTTCTTTGTTTCTGGTAACCTGTCCATCTTCATTCAATTTGTTCTTGAACACCCATTTTGTCCCAACGAAATTTTTATCTTTTGGCCGTGGAAATAATTCCCAAGTGTTATTCTTCTTGATTTGATCCAATTCTTCATTCATAGCTGCTATCCAATGTTCATTCTGGCTGGCTTCCTCAAAACTACTAGGCTCAAAGGTTGCTAGAAAAGAAATGTGAGCTTGTTGTGATGAACGAAGCTGTCGACTTTCATTTATGTCACCAATGATTTGATTTGATGGATGGTTCTTTTGAATCCATTCTTTTGTTCTCTTTGGCGGAGCTTCTTGTTGTTGTTTTGGTATATATTTATGATCATTGTTTACTTCTTCCTGGTTGATAGTTTCTTCTTGTTCTATAATTTTATCTGTGTCTTTTTTAGCCTCTGTCTCAAGTTTCAAATATTCTAGATCCTCATCATTATTCGTTAAAACACCATCTTTGTAAAATGTAACATTTATTCTTTCCACTATCTATTTTCGTCTTATATTATAACATCTATAGGCCTTTCTTTTGTGTGAGTAACCAACAAAGATACCTTCATCAACACATGATTCAAACTTACCCAAATTTTGATCTTCTCTTTTGATATAACATTTGCTTCCGAAGATTCTGATATATTTAACATTAGCTGGTTTTCCTTTCCATGATTCATATGGGGTCTTGTTGCAATTATTTCTGAGAAGACTTTGGTTAATAATGAAGACTATCGTATCAATTGCTTGAACCTAGAATTTTTCATCGAATTTTGAGTCCTTCAACATTGTTCCACCCATTTCCTGTACGGTTCTGTTCTTTCTTTCAGCAACTCCATTTTGCTAAGGTGTTCATGCTGTTGAAAATTGTCTTTTTATTCCATTTTCGTCACAGTATTGCTGAAACAATTTGGAAGTGAATTCTCCTCCATTATCTAATCTTAGACACTTTATTTTCAAATCAGTTTCATTTTCTACCAACTTCGTGTAGATCTTAAAGCACTCAAATGCTTTAGATTTTTTCTTTAGGAAACTGAAGACTGTCATCCTGGTATATTCATCTATCATTAACAGGAAATATAATTCTCCATCTAAGCCTTTTGTTCTCACAGGACCACATAGATCAGTATGTATCGATTCCAATGGATGTGATGCAAAGTGTTATTTTGTTTTAAATTGGAATTTTCTGCTTGCCATGCCGACAAACCTCACATAGTGTGTTGGAAGGTTTTGAGATTTTCAGCATTTCTCATACTGCTTCCTTTTTTCTTATCTTGACAAGATTGTAAATGTTTATGTGACCCATTCGTTTGTGCCATAACTAGCTTTCATGTTCTTTAGCTAGTATACATGATTTAGTTTCTTCATCTAGAACATATATGTCATTTGGAGCTCGACTTGCTGTAGCCACAATTTTACCATACCTGCCTTTCCTGATTTCACATTTTGTGGAGTTGAATAGCATTGTGTGTCCTTGATCACACATTTTTCCAACATTGAGAAGATTGTGATTCATGTTTTCAACCAATAGAATATTCTTGGCTATAACATCTTTGCTTCCGAGAGTGACGGTACCTGATCCTATAACATTTGAAGATCCATCATTTCCAAAGGATACGGTTCCATCCTTCTTCTCTTTCAGAGATACAAATTCCCTTCTGTTACACCATTTTTTGGTCATCTAACCTACTATCATTAGATGGACCCAAGTACACCATGTAAGACCAATTTTACCCTAAGTAAAATTGCTTTCACTATGTAAAATAACTTAATAAAACACATTTATTAGCTTGTTTATGGTCTAAACAGGAAACCCCAAAAGGAAATATTAAACAAACCTATATTTGTTTGATTTTCCTCAAGGAATAATTAATTAAACAATAATTTAATTATTATTCCCGGTCATGTTTAACCCAAAACAAAGAAATTAATTAGATAAATCTTTATTTATCTTATTATTTTCTAGGAATAATTATTTAAATCTTATTTAAATAATATTCCTTGTTAAATATGACTAAATCACCCTTAAATAATTAAATAAATCATTATTTATTTGATTATCTTTCAACCACTTAAAATGATAAATAAATCATTTATTTATTTATTATTCACAAATAAAGGGATTTGACCCAAGTTAAATACTTTTTCTCTCCAACAAATATAATAAAATATTCCATAAAAGGTGGATCTAGATTTGGTTAATGTTATTTTAATCATGCACCAAGATCTAGAATGACCCAATATTTTGTTATAAATAGGAGGGTTTTTCCTACCATTCTTCACCTTTTGTTGCCTATTAGATCACTCTGGATCTAAACTCTTGGTCCGACTTTGAGCCATTATCATTGTCATATTTTCCATTATTTGCTGTGTGAGCTCCCTTTGAGTTCTATCTTTGTCTGGGTTTTCTACACCAACAGGAGAGAGAAATGCTAGATCTGAAGTGCTGTGGACTTCCAAGAACCCATCCCATTGAGGAGAATTGGAAACACCTTCTTGTTTTCCTCCCAGGTGCCCTTAATACAAAATTCTTTCAAAAATTGTTATTGTCTTGTCTATTGGATGTATGGAGCAAAACCTCATTTTTACTGCTTAATGTCTTTCTATGCGTAGATCTGGTTTTTTACAGCTCTTGTCTTGATCAACTAACTACAGATCTGAAGAGATTGGCAGCCACATTTGATGTTAGGGCTATTAGTTATGCGTAGCTAAAGTGGTATTTTTTCGTACACTTCGACCAAGGATTCATACTAACACCTTCTATCTCCAGTCATATGCATTGAGCAACCTCTATCAACATACCACACAACTTTTTTGTTTTGAGCCTTGAGAGCGAGAGCACAATTATTAGTCTTCTTCTCCTTCCATGTTCGTTCATTCTGTGGCTTCGAAGATTCTTATGGAGGATTTTCAAGTTTGCAGTCTCTGGCTATGTGTCCAAAGTTCTGACATTTGTAACATTCCATATTATTTCTTAAATGTTCAAATCTATTGATGTTTCGTTGAGCCCTGGGAGGTTCATATTTGAAGGATCTCCTAGAATTTTATTGGTTCCTAGGGTACGTGCGACATTCTATAGCTTTATGACCAAATTTTCCACATGAATAACAATAGCCATAAAAGTATGTTGGTACATGGATGGAAATATTCGTCGAGGAATCGTCTTCCAAGGATGTTCTTGTGAATCTTGTCCAATGAAGTCTACATGCATGCCAGATCTCATAGGTTCATTGTATTTTGTTGTAGAAGGTCCTTCTTCTTATTCTTTGTAACCGAGGCGAGTTCTGTCATTGTAAGATCGTTGATTGTTGATGATTTCTTGCAATGACCTTGAGCTGTTGGCATAGTTTTGGACAGTTTTCCCCTTCTTCACTTCCTTACGCACCGAGACTACTTCGGCTTATAATGCTTCCCTTTCTTAGTTGCTTTCTTCCAACTTCTTTTGAAGTGACTCTTCAATACATTTGTGTTCTTCAAATTCAATTTTGAGACCTTGAACTTGTTCTTCAAGAGTATTGGAATGGATTTTCTCATCCTTGAGCTCTTTTATAAGCCTGATTGCCTCCTTAGAAAATTCTTCTATGGTCAACCCTTCTTCTTCATTGTTTGATACCTCTTGTTTATTGTGCTTGGCCATAAATAATACTCTCTCATTGGCTTCTTCTTTGCTATTACTGTCTTCATCGGATGATGAACTATCTTCTTTAGAGAGAAAGTTCCTTTTGGATCCTTTCCTTTTTTCTTGCTTGATGAATTTCTTAAAGCCTTTCTTTCCTTTTGAGTTGCCATCACTTCTGTTCGGACATTTTTCTGCAAAATGCCCAACCTCACCACAGCCGAAACATCAATGGAATTTTACCTTTGAATTTTCCCTTACCAATTTTTAGTTTTCTCGTAAAGTAAGCATATTATTCATTTGAAAGAACTTCTCCATCATCTCCCTTTTCTTCATACTTGTAGGTGCATGTCTTTTCAATTGAAGGTTGTTTGTCCTTATTGGTTTTCTTAGATGCAACGAATGTATTTTCTAGATGCGAAGTACCCTCTTCTTCATCAAGTCTCATTTCATATGCTATGAGAACTCCTTGTAATTCCTCTTTGTTGAGTTTGTCCAGACTTGCACTGTATTCTAAGACTGATACCTTTGGGTTGAATCTCCCTGGTAACGTTCTAAGAATCTTTCGTGTAATAGTCTTCTCGTCAACTGGCTCTCCCAATCCTTCTAGAGTATTGGTTCTTTCATCAACGTATTGGAAGTATGCAACAATGTTGCAATCTTCTTTCATTCTAGGTTGCTCAATTTTTTCTCTATAGATTTGAAGCTTTGCTTCTTTGACATTTGAGTCACTTGCATATATATTCTCAAGCTTATACCATACATTTTTTGCGGTTTTACAACTCAACACCTTATGATAAGCAGATTCAATAAGTCCATTGATAATAATATTCTTTTCTTTTGCATCATTTACCAAATTCTTCTTACCTTGTTCATCTGCGGTTGATGTAAATCCATTTTGAACTGTTGAGATTCAACAAGATGATGAGCTTAGTGAAAAGAGTCACCTTCACTAAGTGGACTCGCGGGCTATTTTTGGCGCAAAGTCTATTTTTAGACATGTCGATCATATTCTATGAGTTGCAGGATGCTATTTGTGGAAGGTTGGTCAAGTTGGAAAAATAGATGGACTTCTATTTTTAGACATATTGGGTGGAATCTATTTTTAGATTGCCAGTCTAAAATAGATATGTCGAATATTATTAGCTCTTAATAATATTTGGACTCTAAACATTATCCTATTCTCTTGGAGCACTTCAGTTAAGTGCACAGATGTGGCACAGCAGTTGACAGAAGGAATTACGCTATTCCTGAGGGTTTACTGGAGCTAATGCATGAGGAATTCAGTTAGAACTCATGTGACAGAGTTTGGTGGAGTTATAGAAGTAGTTGGTGGAGTTGTATTTAGTTTAACTCAATTAGACTCAGTTGAGCTAGTTGTATCTAGTCTAACTGATTGATACACTAGTAAGAGTGGTGTGAATTAATTATTTAATTAATTCACTAAATAATAACTCATTAATAAACTGAAGAATACATTAGTTAACTACAGTGCATGGACAGTTTCAGTGGAGACTAGTGGAGAGGTAGGTGAAAGAGAAAATGTGACTATCAGTTGTGACTATAGTGATGCATTGATTGCATCCAACACTCAGTGGAGATGCTAATGAGGATTTCACAGTGCAAGCTTGGTGGATTCAAGTTCATTCAGAGCCATTCTTTAGTAGGGATTTCACAGTAGAGGCAGGCTAGCAGGTGGTAGAGATCAGTGCATGGATTTGCAAGATCTAGCCTGATTAGTGTGTAGCGATTGTATTGTATTGAGAGCTTGATATGATCAGATTTGTATGAGGATTTTTACATGATCTCTATGAAATATATTATATACAGATAGTTGGGGTTTTTAGCTTCAGGCTTTCCCGTTAAACAACTGTGTTAATGTGTGTGAATTTTTATGGTTTCATGTGTGCATTGCAATTGATTTAATTTCCGCATGTGATGATCAATAGTGGAATAGATTCTGTATTGTGCATGAAGTCAAATAGTGTGTGATCAGGAGAATATTGGATATATAACACATAAGTTATATAATTTCTACATGAACAGTGTCCCATATATCATAACCTTGCGCCAAGAGATAGACCTCCATTCTTCCTTTCCAGAGTGCATAATTATTTTCATTGAACAGAGGTACACCATTCTTGGTATGCTCCATGACCTCTTTCCAGTTATTAAACTGCTATTGAAGGAACCAAGCTCTGATACCAATTGTTGGAAACATTGAGAGGGGGGTTGAATCAATATTCCTTTCACTTAGAGCATTAGTTAATCTTAAATTATTATCAGTGCTTGTATAATGATAGCAGTAAACAAAAGGAACACAAATGCACACAATTTTTAAGGTGGAAACCCACACCAGGACAAAAACCACCTAATGCTTTTCTAATAATTCTTTAATATTCAACTCCAATTGAAAATAAAACTCCAACTTACTAGAATATAGAAAAACATTCTTCTCCAGCTCCCACTGGATGGACGCTCCAACACTCGAGATTCTTCAGTAGTCAGCTGAAAGAATGCACCAACACCCAATGAGCTACAACTCACCCTAGCACCACCCTACAACCCTGAAGAAGAATAAAAGAAGAATGGACTCCCGTACCAGGGAAAATGGTCCACTTTACAATGATATAGAATTATGTAGAAGAAGAAGACACACTAGACCATAACCGCAACTATGAGACAACCACCTAATGATGATCCTAGACCTTCCGACACTGCCTCTTCAACTCTTGGAAGATAGAAACTAGTACAATTTTTACAATAATGTATTTACAATGACTTAGTACAATGATACCTTTACAGTGGCTGTATGCAGTGCTGCCCACTTGAAGACTTCATGTGATGAACTTCTTGTTGTTGTTATGCAACTTGGTGGCTTCTCTTGTCATGCTACCCTCTGCTGCACCTTGCTTTGCTTTGTTGCCTTAGGAATTATGTTCCTTTGTAGCCCTTGACAACACATGATATAGATTTTTCTTGCCTTCTAGTAACTCGATATTGAATCTGGTGTATCTCTGTTATTTCAGATCCCCAATATGTGATTTTTGGTCCTGTAGTAGTCCTCTAAGTATTCTTTCCAATGCCACAGGTCTGACCCAATTTGGATCCTTCAAGGGTGAGTTATACCCAATCTCTCACAATGGCCTAATTATGGTCTATTTCAGTAGAGTGAACTTGTACGGCATGACACGTGTCACTTTTTTCTTCATTCAGCTCTGAAATTAGTAGAGTGAAAACCATATTCCATGCACTATTTTTCGCTTTTTACAGAATTCCAATCCGATACTCAGAGAGAGAGTTATGACGATTTTCCCAAGGTCACTTCTTTGAGATGAATTTCAGGAGCCTGTAAAATCACTGACTTCCACAGATCATATCTCCAAAAATTTTACGCACCTTGATCTAAAATATATACAGGAGCTTCCTCAGGATTTCGGCTTCACTGCATAAAAATTTCAGCTTCTGAGACTTCATAGAAAAAAAGTTAGAGTGAAAATTCCATGATGACCTGTTTTAGATGGCGAAATCCCTTACATAAGGAGGATATGAGGATCACAATTTATATAAATTCTTAGGTTGAGAGAGGCTTCAACAAGTGAATGTGGGAGGGATTTTAGGAGCTTAAAAATATTAATTATGACTTTTCAATGACCCATTCCACAACCCCATGGGGTTTTAGCCCACTGACTAGGGTTACAAACTTCAAACCTGAATATCTCTCAAACTGTGAAGAATTACGTGGCGTGCCATATATTAACGGAAACATCTCGACAAGTAGAAAACATCAAAAGCATTCTTTACCCAGAATATATTAATTTGGTAGGTTACAATTCCCATGCAATATTAGGGTAGCCCTTGGTGCTGCTTGGGTTGACATCAATGACAACCGCTGATCAACACGAATGTACCTGTGGTATAAGGATTAGCTGCGATTGTAATGTTCTGTGATGGTATTTTTCGATGCACACATGGATGCAAATGTATTGATTAGATCTGTCAGAGATAGTGGCTTTGTTATGGTTATGTGCTGATTATACTGTTAAGAGATGTGAATAGAATCATTCTGTGCGAACCTAATAAGTTGCAACACAAATCTGCCTTAAATTACCTACTCTCTCTCAGGGTACAGAAACCTAGTTCCAGCACCCTCCCATACTTCTTCGGGTGAGACCTTGACCTGTGAAATTAGGTCATTTCCGAAAGGGCCAGTAGTATAGGGGTTTGTTGGAAAACCTTGACCTCCGAACCTGGGTCAAGAACCCTCAAGACAACAAATGGTTCCGATGTAGGGACTGGGAGCATTTTGAGAGAGAGATTGAGTAATGCCACGAGGCCGTTGTAGACCTGAGAAACCGGAACTTGAAGACTGGTTCGAAAAAAAGATTTAGGAATTTTCTGTAAAGGAGGATCGCACAATGAAGTTTACAACTGATAAGTGGAAGAACAAATATATTTTCACTGAATTCTATGAAATTTTCTTTGTAACTTTTGCGCGCGAGCTCCAGGAGTTGTTAGAAATACTCGTAGAATTCCAGGCGTGTTGGAAGGAAAATTAGGTTATGTAGTGGATGCTGGAATTGATTCAACAGTTGGAGAAGACTGGCAACACAATCACCTGTACGGTAGATTATTGGGTGGAAAACGTTCTAGGAGGGTTTGTAACAGAATTCGCAGTCGATCAGTTTGTATCCTATTTTGAGGCAGAGCGGATGTTCTTCAAAGGTTTCCGAGGTAAGTTCTTGCAAACATTGCCATTGCTAATTAAAATATTACTGTGTGAAAAAGGCATTCGGTGCAGCCACACTGAATGAATGACCTCTGATCAGGGAAAAATTACAACAAGAAGTGGTAAGTACTACCGAACCAATCGAGAAGGGGACAAATCCATCTATAGTCCATTAAGAGAATCGGCTGCACACGCAGGAAATAGTCCCCTTGCTACGCCACCTTTGGACTAGCATAAGGGTAAGAACTCCCCCACACCTCCGCCACCACCAGAAGAAGATATGTCCACACACATGAAGCTACCCACCTTCAAGGGTGTAGGAGATGAAGATATGGATCGATTTTGGTTCGTAGCAGAATTAATATAGACTACACAGAATGTGGCTAGCGATGTTGTAAAGAGAGCTCAACTATATCTCGCCTTTGAGGGTAGGGCCCTGGACTGGTATATGGGGTACGTAGGCCAATATGCAGATCCGTTTATTCAAGAGACTAAGAATGTGTTGAAACACCAATTTCGGAAGCCTAAGTGCTACTCCCAGCTAGTAACTGATTTGAAGGATTTTAAACAGGGACTCACTGAGTCTGTCTGGGAGGATGATCAGTGATTAAAGAAGGTCATTAGAGATGGGGAATTTCAATATGATGATAGGCAGCACAAGGAATGGTTCATCGCCATGCTACTACCTCACCTATGTGGACATATGGGTCAGAAAGCGATCGAGATGAAAGAGAAAGCCTTGGAGATTTATATGAAACTAGAAGCTGCGCCAAGATACGATGCCCAATTTTGGGTATAGTAGATCCAGGGATAGCTGGAGGCAATGCACCTTGAAATCCAGAATCTGTGAAAATACGTATGGTGTGTTGTCTCTTTAAGGTGACTATTATAGGCAACCTCTATGCTTCTCATTCAATTGTCAACCCAGGGTAAGTCTTCTTATTTCAAGAGTGCGAGCACAGTATATGCGAGTGACATCAGAAATAGCTACTCTATATTACTATGAAGTAGATCAAATAATTCTCGAAGTTCAATCAACTCAAAATGGAATGGGATTTGTCAAATGCTACTAACTATCCAGTCTAAATAAGCCTAGTGAGAATAATATATGATTAACAACACACTCGATGAATTGAACAACAGTCCTACTGAATGGAACAACAAACTCCATGAATTGAAAAAAAATTGCTTATTTTAATTTTGCAATGGAAAACTGACTAACATTCTTCTATATTAAGCACAACAAGAAAACCTATAGTACCGATGGAAAGATATAATTCTTGGTGATATAAAGCATTGAACAGAGATCGTGCTAAAGCTTATAAACATATCTAAAGGAATTGAGAAAATGATGAAAATGTTTAACAATTATAAAACTATTACTACAAACCAGAAACATGAGCAATAAACTGCTTGAGTGGTATGGGAAACTGCAGCATCACAGGCGTAGAAGTTTAACAAGTAGAAAGATATCTCATAGAACACATCATATAATTGAACATAAATTCCATAATTAACATACAGTACAAAGGTGAGCGCGAAAACTCCCAGGGCTGGGCCCAAACCACCAGAAGTCCAACGTGATGGAAAACTCAGGAAATGACTATTCAAAATACCAAAATTCTTTATTAAAAAAAGTCAAGACATGAATACAACTGGACAATTTTGTCCTAATATGCCTATCACAGAAGATAATTCTTATTTCGCCTCTCCTTATTTTGTCCATCCTTGGCCTTTTTAAAGGATATTTCGCTCAGTGGAATGGTATTTTCCAAATGATAGCCCGCTGAGCATGGTTGTCATTTGAGATCTTCGGACGTGGATCTATCTTTCTGCCTTCCGCTCGTCCCTTGGGGTTACTGTGGATTGACGTTCTCTGTTTGTCAACTGTCTTTTGGTCTTCGTCGATTCAGCTGCCTCATTTTCCTGTGAATAGAGATGAAACAATTCAAATCCTTATTGTTTTAAACATGCTTCTTACCGTTAGTCTATTTGTCCTGATTTTGCATTAACCCTCCTTTCCTTTACTGTTAAGACGAGAGAAATTCTAAAAGTGTATTATAATTTGAAGTAAAGGTAGGGTGAAAACGTACCTTAATTACAACCCAACATACTCCCCCTCTTACCTATTTATAGGTCCTCGTGCAAAAAAATGGTTGAGATGCAACTATGTCAAGGAGTAGGTAGAGTAGAATTCTTCCTTGTATGCTCTGAAACCCTGTTTTTGTCCAATTTTTGTAAAGGCAGCATTTGTGTGACCTTCTGGCAGTTCGTAGTCATGTCAAAAGGATAACCACAAGCTCAACGAGGATTCATCATCATATGTGAAATGGAACCAAAATCAGGGAAGCAGCAACATTGGAGGTGTAATCTAAGCCAGAGGAGCAGTAAAGAAGAAAAGCGTGCAACAAGGGTCAAATCAGGCTTATTCGCGTGTAAAATAGTTCAAGAGTCGGGCCGATTGATGTGTTCAGAAAATTTCACATAGGTCAGGGTCGAGTCGTGCAAATATACGTACAGAACCAGTGTTCAGAGGCTTAATCGTAATCGTATGTGGAGGTCCTAATCGCATATCGTGAATCGCAATTGCAAAGCTCGGTAGGAATAGAACAAGGTTGAATCACTGAAATGTGAAATGCAATGCGAGGACCAGATGCGATATAGTTCGAATCTCAAATCTAAAGTATTTAAATTCCAGTCGTGAGAACCTCTCGCATATCGCACATCGCAAGATCAGAATGGATAGTGATCATAAGATAATGGGATTCGTCGAAGTGTGAAGTGCGATAACGAAACGAACGTGATGAAGCTCATAACTAAGATTTAATATATTCTAATTGCACATCGCACAACGCAAGCTCAGGAGGAATGGCGCTCAGGAATATGTTATGAATGTCAAAATGAAAAATGCGACAAGGTTTTATATTGCTAATTGTGATTTGCGATAAGCCCCACCTCCAGTTGCCATGTCATCCCTACCTTTACTGCACATCGCACATCACAAGATTAGGAGGAATGGCGCTCATGAATATGTTATGAATGTTGAAATGCGAAATGCGAAAAGGTTTTATATCACCGATTTCAATTTGCGATCGGCCCCACCTCCACTTTCCACATCATCCCTACCTTTATCGCACATCGCACATCACAAGCTTAAGAGGAATGGAGCTCATGAATATGTTATGAATGCCAAAATGTGAAAAGGAAAATGGAACATATTTTATAGTCCAGCCTTACATCAGTTACAAAGGAAAGTTTGAACGTAGGGCAGACTCGGGTAAGAAAAGACCTGACACTATGTTCAGAACAGTAGTATGTGTTTGCGGCAATTTATTAATCAAAGACTAAACACTGCAGGCACGACCGGAAGAGGCAGATTCGAGAAGTAGGTGACATGATGACAATGTTCGAAACGCAAAATCATGGCTAGAGCCGGGTAGCAGTGCATTTATGCAGACTGTTAGGATATCATAGCAGAAATGGAAGGAGACACATCAACAACAAATCAGATTCAGCAAAAGGATTATATTTCAAGTTTTATTTTGTTTTCTTTGTTAAGATAAAAGCTACAATGATGTCCTCAATTGAAATGTAATAAGTAGTTTAACAGTTTATGCAGTCTAGGAGTTTCAAGAAGCTTGAGCAGTTACAAACTGCTTTTGTTTGTATTTAAGGAAGAGACAAAGAGAGAGGAGAGGTTTCGAGTTCTAGACCTCTAGGAGACTACATTTTGTACTTATTTTTATGATGGGTGAATGAAAGAAGCAACAAGTTTCCTACAACTGTTGATGGTGATTCATTTTCCTTGTGTAATTTTGTGTCGTTTCTTCCATGAATGGAGTGAATTAAAGAAGCAGCTGGTATTTGATTTACGTTTTTAAGTAAGAGATAAATAGCCTTAATAAGCGCTCCTTCACTCCAACTCCTCTCCCTTCAGCAATTCTCTCTAAAACTTAAAAGTAATATATTTTGTATTTACAACATATTATTTTGAGTTTCCTCTCTCTCCATGAATTCTCTCTGAAACTTAAAAGTAATAAATTCTGTGTTTACAACATATTATTTTGAGTTTCCTCTCTCGGCATGAATTCTCTCTAAAACTTAAAAGTAATAGATTTTGCGTTTACAACATATTACTTTGAGTTTTCCCTACAGTTCTTCTTTTCCATTCATATATCAGCAGTCAATGGCATTGTGAAATTTTTTAGTATTCCAGATCATTAAGGGTTTTAGAAAACTAATTTCTAGAGGGATAGAACAAAGACCTCATGATAAAATTATTTCTATGACATATTTTTAAAATTTCTTAAGCACTGATTCCTTTCACAACCGAGGGATTGTATCTTAAGATACAACAGGTGTAATGCCCATAATTGCTACAGATATCACATGCATGATTGGTATGCAATGCCTTGCCTTGATTTTTGATGACCGAGTCATGTTTACGAGACTTTGTTGCCACAATATTTGCTTCAGAGCTAAGGAGTGGTTTTAATTCGTCCAGCTCTGAGAAGATATGGGTAGGGTCACCTACTATGTCGCATATGGTGCAAGGTTGTAATTCCTATTGCATGATGGGATTTTCTACCTTCTTCCCCTTTTTATCGGTTTTCTTGGTTGTGACAACTAGTTTTGCGACAAGGGTCTCCTTAGGTGGTATTTTGACGGGAATAATTTTGATAGGTGGGGTCCCTTCAGGCATGAGGGGGATTAACCTTGTAGAGGTAACGCCTGTGGCTCCAGTCGAGGTATGTGGGACCAAGTACCAAACTATTATTGCAAAAGATACATTTGGAAAAAATACTCTTTCCAAGACCTTTTGCGACACAAAAACAGGTGGGGGGTATAGGAAAGGAGTTTGGGAGACTGCGTAAGAAAGAGAGATCGATGTGGCAGATGCCTCAATGTCATTAATGCACATCTCTATTTCCTGGCTAGTATCGGTGCTTGATGTATACATCATGCACACCAGAGCCTCTGTGATATCAACGGGTGATTCTGGCATAATAGGGGGATCCCATAGGAATGAGCCTAGGATAGACGATGGTTTGAACTGGCTGGGGCCATATTCTTTGTATCGTGTAAGTGTATCAATGGATGTGTCTACATAGGGTAGAACACCATCGGAGTTTGTCAGAGGTCACTTGTCGTGGTATGTCAATTGGTGGACATTAATGATGCGGTCCTCATGGGGGAACATAATGGTTCGGAAAACAGAGGATGCTATGGTCGTCATGACGTACATATAACTCCTTCCAAGGAGTATGTTGTAATCCAACTGGGCATCCATGACTTCAATGTCTATAAGGACCGTTTTTCTGGCCAAGCAGACCGAGAAATTTTGGTAGAGGCCAATGGAAGCAGATGGGCACCCATCGTATGTTCTAAGTGTGATGTCTGATGGCTTTATTTTGGGAGAACCTAACTTCTACCAGACATTATTTGACATGATGCATGTGGATGCACCCTCATAAATGATACAGTGGTGAATGGTGATGTTTTGGACTGAAACTGGTATATGAAGGGAGACCATTGAAGGAAGCCTAGGAGTGGCTTTATCTAAATCAAAATTAGTTAGGCGCAAGTCGACAGGGTCGATGGAGCCTAACATGGAAAGTAAGGCTTTCCGTTGCTTTGGGCATGATTGCAACACTTCCAAGGCTGACATGGTAGCAGGAGATTGAGCTAAATCATCCATAATACTGTAATTATGGGCCGCCTTGGAGTGGTTTCCTTCTAGCCTAGTTGGTCCTTTAACCATATTTGGCAAAGGTTCAATAGGTATCTTTGATATAGTCAACGGTGTTGTTGGTGCACTCGTGATAGCCCCTAACGAATTGGTGTCTGGTGGGGTATCGTAATTTCAGCTCCTTGTTTGAAAAAACATTTCTTTGCTCATCATATATATTTCATGGTTGTTTTTTCCAGAATCGTCGGGAGTTGTTTGCTGTTGTTGGGTGCTAACTATCCCTTGGTGGGGGAAGGGCTCCTGCATGACATCGGTCTGTTGTGAGGATCTCCCTTGTCATCTATTATCCTGAACCTTCTTCACCTCAGGGAGATCAGGACAGTAGTGAGTGTAATGGCCATATTCACCACAGATTGCGCAAGAGTGGTTCGTCCAAAGATTCATCCTCTTGTTCTGCCCTTGGGATTTGTTTGGTTCTCGGTTTTGATTTCGGTTGGAATTGCCTCCAGCTTGAGATTGTGGAGGGAGTTTTTGATTGTTTCCCCTTGTTTAGGATTTCCCTCTTGTTTTTTTTTTTTTTTTCCCTTGGTGCATTTAGAGGATAACTAGGATTCTCCTGATTATATGAATGGCGCAATTGTGCCTGGGAAGGTTGTACTAAGTTCACTTGCGCATTATTCTGCGTTGGTGGGTTTTGTGCTGGGATTGGGAATATTTCGGTCCTTTTCCTTGGTTTGTGAATGATTGTTGGGGGGGAGCTCTTCCATCAACATTTTTAGCTGTGTACTTGGTCCCCTGTGCAAGAGGGTATGTTCCTCCTTGCCGATGATTTTATGACTGCTCCCTATTGGTCATACTCTACGAGGGTGCATGATGAGTTTGGTAGCCGGGATGTGGGATGTTCTAGTTACAATCATATGTGAAACTGGGGCACTAGACACTGCTACTTAGGTGATTTTTGGTCAGTGACCCAATCAATCCGTCTGCAATGTTCGACGCGCCTGGAAATTCTTTGTAAGTTTGAAGGCGCGGGGCATTAGGCAGCATTAGGGGAATTTTGAGGTCTAAAATGGGCCTCCTAAGGAAATTAAAAAACAATAGTGGAAATAATAAAATAATATCTGACTACATCATCAAATTTTAGAGGGAAAAAAGGAAAAACTATTTTTTCAACTCATATTTTCAACTTATCTCCCTATGTATTTACTCAAATTTCGCGTGGAAGCACTCGTTGGATGAAAATTTTGATTTACCATCCAAGGAGTACCCATGTTGCATACTTTCGATGGACACTGCTACATGAAAAATGAGAAATACATGAAAAACATGATTATAAACACGTTTTTTCATGTATTTCTCATTTTTCGTGTAGCAAGGTCCATCGAAAGTATGCAACATGGGTACTCCTTGGATGAGGAATTAAATTTTGCATCCAAAAAGTACTCCCATTCAAAATTTGAGTAAAAAATTAGAGAGATAAGTTGAAAATACGAGTTGAAAAAGTAGTTTTATTATTTTATTATTTTTTAATATTTTTACTTTTTTACTCCAAAAATGGTGAATCATCCCCATGGTTGACATCATCATCTTGAATCCAATTGGTTCTTATAAAGTTTATTTTTGTTGTACATTTTTCTCAGGAGGCCCATTTTAGACCTTAAAATTCCCCTAATGGGATATTGTAAATATACCTCTACTGCATGTAAAACAGCTCGAGTTGTTGGGATTTGTTGATGGCATCCTCTTCGGATGTGGGATTTTGGGTTACCACATCCTTTGAAATCTCTACAGTGAGATTTTTCAGGAATAGATCCAATAGAACTCGATCTTCGAGTCTGCATTTACACAAACTATGACATCATCGTCATTCGTGGAGATGGTCCGAGATATAGATGGCTGGTGTCTACCTAAAATGGGTCAGTAATTCCATCCCTGAATCTTGGTGGATGGGTAACTGAAAATAGGTAAGGAATGCAGTAGCAAGGGTGCTAAAGGTTCCATGTGTAGCAGATGGTTGCTCCACATACCATTTCGCAGTGGGTCCGGTTAAGGTGCATTGGAAAAGTCTTAGCCAAACAGTATCATCAATGATGTTATTCGATGAACACCACAAGTGGAAAGTAATTATATGATTTTCGAGTTCTTCCGCTTGCTTCCCTTCGAATTTTGGAATGTCTGAAGGGAGCTTCGTGGGTATGGGGGGCCATGCTGGGTTGTGTGCAATAGGGTCATTCGTTAACTTGGTTAGATTGGGTAAGTTCAACGATGCTAAGAACAACGACTGTGGGTTGATAGCCATTGCAGACTGTGAAGACACAGTGTTATGGTTAGGTATAAGGTTTTTCTGTGACATACCCGTTTGTGTGTTCACTTGGCTCCCCGAATGGGTAGCGCTCCTTTTCCCCCTAGGGGTTGTGGGAGTGGTATGTGGTGACCCTAAGGGGGTTTCCACTGGTGTGGCATTGGGTAACCCTCGTGGGTTCCCAACTAGATATGCCCCGATAAAGGATGAACTAATAAGGGTGGTGGTGTTCCATCTTTGACGCCTAAATGGAAAAAGACCTGGAATCCCTCTCGGTAATGGGGGGAGGTCCAAAAGACGTCTAGATCGACGAAGTCTCGTTGGTTCTGTTATGGTGTCGACTAGATATGTTTTTGGAAAAAATCTTCAGTTCTATGAGAGGTGAAGTATCAAAGAAAAATTGGTGACCACATACATAAATCAAAGCGAAAACAAAAGTTAATTTTTCTTTAAATTATTTCTATGTGAGCAATTAATTAAAAAATGGTTTTGGTTGATTTTGCGTGTGATACTCAAAATCCTATAGACCTAAATGTTCTCACACTCTCTATTGTAACTGGGCCTTGCGAGGATATCTTATGGTGGGTACTAGGTCTAATGTCCTGAAATAATTGGCGACGCCTTCCAGCAGCCGAAGAATCAACCAAGGTAATGGGTAGAGGATCTAGTGTTTCCTACACTATCACCTATACGAAAGGATGCCCTAGATTTGGACACTAGGTACCGTCGTCCCACGTGAGCGTTCGAGTCTTGAGATTCTTGGTAAATCAGCTACCAGTACCGAGTATTATATGGGTCAGGTAGCCCAAAATAATACCGCATGCACTGGGCCTAAGCTTAACCCACTCTGAATTGGGTCTCTGTGGCGCTCAGGTTTTCTTTTCCGTGGGCAGATAGATGGATTTTAAAGTTCCATAAAAAGTCAACTTCTATGTTTAAATATGTAAACTGACCAAGGCAGCTTATTGGATGCCTACCCCCTTGGTCCTAACCTAAAATTAATATCTCGTGTGGCCTCTGTGGGTAGATTTAATGAGTTTATTTAGGTTAGTTTTAAGGTGCCTTTACTTCACTTATGGTGTGGAAGTGTGTGAGAAAAAAGTGAACAATCACACAATTTTAAAATGTGGATATGTGGTGATCCTTTACACATCCCCTATTAATCTACGTTTGATTGTTCCTTTCTATAAGGAAATCATATGCAGATAGTGGGTTGTTTACAGCTTTTCCTAATTAATCTAAGTGATCAACTAAAGGGAGATGGAAAATTATCAGAAGAGAGCTTTCATATGCTTGCTTAGGGTCGCCAAAAGGTGTAAAGGCAACATATATTACTTGCTTCTCTTAAGATAATTAATTCTTGGTCCCAACTCCTAGTGCAAACATTTAAACTAAAATTAATGATCTAACTAGGAAAAATGAAAATTAGCTAAGCATATGTGGATTAGGGCCACTTACTCCAGCTAATTATCTATGTGTTTCTAGTGTCTATTTTCACAAAAATGAGTTATTTCAGATTGCAAATAAACTTCCCCCTACTTAAACTATGTGGTTTTTTATGAAGATAAAATTTAAAATTTAAAACAAGAAACTAGCAATACTAAAACATAGCCAAGAGAAAGTTCTAAACAGTCGTGGGACACCACACACAGGGCTGGTAGTTTTTCTCTGGGCTGCTAGCCACTTTACAATTGGGAAATTAAGGAAAAAGGAAGAGAATTCATGTCTCTGGTTTCCGCGTGAAAATGTCTCACACAGGCGTGAAATTTTGTGCGTAGTTTAGGGCTAAACGCGCGCAATAGGGCGCGTCTGTCTGAGTGAAATGTGTGCAAATTTCCTGCAAAAAAAATTCTGGAGCTTCTGAACTTTAGACTTTCATTGTGGGTGAATGAGTAGAGAAGAAAAGAAGGGGAGTTGTCCAAGAAACACTCCAGAGCAAAGAGAAGGTCCCTGCAATCCTGCGGTTGTGGTTTTTGTGCATAAGTGTACCAATCCACACTTACTTAGGAGGATTGGTCGCTGCCTCCAAGCTTATGGTCACAGGCAAAAAAAAAAAGAGTTAGCAAGTTAGTGAACATGCTATAAAAAAATTGAACACACTAAATCATGGTATAGTATGCATATGTAGAGAGAAAATAAAACTAAACTAAACATAAACACAAAAGCTCATAAAGAGTCAAACATAACAATAATGCTAACAACATAATCAAAGTCCCCTCTTATTTCTTTTTGTTAGGAAGAAAGATACTATGTTTACACACTTGCAAAAGGGCCCTTAGAACTATGGAGTTCTAAGACCCAGTGAAAGGATGTTTTACCCCTTTAGCTGCTGGCCCAAGGTCTCTCTCTCTACTCCAAAGGATTGAAGTTGTTGGATGGCCAACAAATGAATCCCCTCTCTACTTCTACTCTGGATTTCACACTGATAGTTTTCTTATGGGAAATTTGGCCAGCATAACAATGTGCTCTCCTTTTTCTCATCTCTTGGTAGCCATTATAGATGAATTCAAATTCTCCTACCCTCTCTTGGTACATTGATGGATGGTGACCCAAGATAGAGGGTTGATTCCTTTGTGTGCTCCCTTAAGGTCCCAAGGTGGCTTAGGCGGCTGTCCTTGGGCGGCCTCAAGTTTGGGATCATTTCCTAAAGAGTGCCAAGTGGTCCCGGATGGTGACTTCCGCCACTCTCAGGACTGCATGAATTTTTGAAGGAAATGTTGAAAAGTGTAACTAGATCGGTCTTCATGTTGACTATGTAACTGTGTATTTATGTAAAGAAGAAGACACAGATAATAAAATGTATTTTTTTGTACTTGATTCATGGGTTTCATGAGAAATATTTACTATGTAGATAGACTTCTTGATGTCATTAGGATTTATAAGATTCATTGTCATGTTAATAGAGTCATGTTACATTTGAAAGAAGACCTCCAAAAGACAAGACATGGTCATCCTGAAAGTCAGCCTCATTAAATATATATTTGACATGTCGGCTTAAATAAATAGGACACATCCATTCAAGAAGTCATGTCGGCTTATTTATGGAAGCCTAACCACTATAAATAACAACCTCGGCTCAGTCTACAAGCAAATATTTTCAGTGACCCATCTTTGAGATTTTTCGGTGACAAGACAAAAGTACAGTTCGGTGCATCTCTGATTTCGGATGGGTGTAACAGTGATGGAACTTGGATAATATACAACAAGAAGTTTCAGATGATGACTCAAGAAAAACACAATGATTACATTTCGGATTGTAGCATAGACTTTGGGCAACATTATAGTGACACTTTCTTCACTGTCTCAATGTAATACATCAGTATATTTCAGTGACATCTTCCAGTGCTTCCTCGGTTAAGGAGTCAACTCCGTCTCAAGTATAATCTTGGTGCTCGGTGTCACTTGGTGCTACTGTAACAATGATTGATGACATGTTTCAAAGATATGATCTCAGTTTGTGGAAGATCAAAGAAGTAGAAGAGCCTTAGTCCCATCCTAGGATATATACAACATGAAGGAAGGCCAACACAATCATGATATAGTGAAGTTTTTTTCAGTGCAAAGATGATGTTCAGTAATAGGTCTCGGTATCACAATTCTACATGGTGCAATCAAGGAGTTTATTGTGTCTTGGTCTAGGAGAGGCATTTTATGTCAAGGTTTTGGTCATGGTCTTTGTTCTCATCAAGTGAAGAATATATAAGGAGATATTTGCAGGTTTTTCCCTCAAGAGGAGGGGTTTTAGCCTTAGCTTGGAGCCTAACTAATGTCTCACTGATATTATTGTTTTGATGGTTGTTTGATGTATTAAATGCAATCATAATGATGAACAAATATAATAAGGAAAGTAACACAAACAATTATCATATAAGAGAATTTGTATTCAATTTTTCCCTACCTAATTCTCAACATGGTATCAGAGCTTTTGGTTACAAGAAAGGGCTATTAGTGATACTTCAGTTCAGATGCATGGGTTAAACAAGCTTGGATCTCAATCAAGGAGTATTACCCATACACTAATACTTACATGCACACAGTCACGATATCTCCATGGTCTTGGCATACATGTATTTGAAGTGTTGTTACACAGGTGTCCTGAATACAGTCTAGGCCTTCATACATCTCCACAGCTTGGACTCATTCTGAAAATTTCGGTGATATACTACAGTTCGAAGGGTAATCACATATCATAGTGACATTCTCAGCATGAATAAATATACAAGACTCTGGTCATTAGTACTACCACGATGATAGAACTATGATACTATCGTAATTCGGTATGTTTTATGCTACCACAGTAAGATCAGCTTGCAGTACATCATGAAATCCCACCAATCTCAGTACTAAATCTCAGATCAGTCAAGTAGGCACTTGTAATACTGATTCAATTATATATATATGATTCGGTGCTTCCTCCAGTAAATATAATTCTTATATATCGTTGAACCCAATGACATGATCTCAACTTACCAGTGGTGGTCACGACCTTAGAAGAATACAATCTTAAAGATCAGCTACACAAACGGATGTCATACCACATAGTTGCAGCAACTTAACAAGAAGATCATTCAAGGAAGCATCAAGGTGAAGATCTTCTCTTCACTTGCCAAGTAAGTATCTTTCATTTTCATAATCAATTTTGGTTAAATGACTTTATTATGCATGGAGATATATAAGATGGTTGTATTACCAAAGGTCCTTGCATGAAATAAGGAGGATAGTCATAGTCCTCATAAATAAAGTCATAGATAAGGGTATCCTTTGAATTCATGGAAAGGAAATCTTAAAGCTCTCTCACACGAACAATATTGGATACACAAAAGGAGCTAGAAGAAGAATTATAAACAGTACAAGAAAATATGATCCTTGAAGGATAATGTCAAATATAGGAAAGAAATTTCATGACACTGGAAAGGATGGAAGAAATAATTCCATAGAAAGAGGGAGTAAGAGATCATTAAAGATTGGTCTCCCTCACAATAAGTCTCTTTATGTCTCTTAGATCCTACATAAGATATGTCTACAATAAATAATAGGATGCAGTGTGACATCATTTGAAACAAGAACTCATGTGATCATGAGGGTAACAAAATTTATGGGATAAGTAAGTTTCCTCATTCAAAAAATTAGTGTTTTTATGGAAGAAGACAAGTTGAGGGAACTAGTTTTTGCAGAACTCAACACTTTGAAGAAAAAGAAGTCATCTAGAGCAAGTCGCATCATGCATAAAAAGGGAAACATCTACCGGATAGGGATCTTTAATATCCTTAATATTCTCTATTGGAATCTTCATTAGAAGATTCATCGATACAGAGAAGAAGCAAGTGTTTCAAAAAAACTCCAAATTATGAAAGTCATGAACGATGATATGATGACACAAAATCAGATCAAGGGATTGAATATCTTTCAATCTAGGAAGCTGATGAAAGGAACATAGATGACATGAAGGAAAAATGAGGTATTTATACTTGTATTTAATATTATATTGGCATGTCAAATGGTTGTAGGTAATATATATCACTAGAAACATGATCAAGGGAAAAGGATCTCCTCCTCTGTAAGGATGTAGGAAAGCATAAAGTCACACTAGATTAAATCAACATAATATGTCCTCATATGGAGTATGAGGTGGCCAACTATAATCAAGGAACTCTGATTGAAAGTTTTTAAGAAAGATATGTGTGATGAAAGGAAGAGATCACGAAGATATGCAACCATGGAGAAGAAATCAACATCCAAGAAGACCAAGAAGATTTGACTAGAAAGATATCTCGGAAAAATATGAATTCTCTGATGGAAGAGATAGAAACCTTGATAATAAATAACTTGGGGAGATGCGTCAACATGAATTAAGGATGTTGATGTCTACAGTAAGATGTCATGGTGAAATATCATCACTAAGGTAACTTTTGTTTCAAAAGTTCATATGTATATGTTTATCTGAATGAATTTGTGCAGGGATACTAATCATGATAAGGATGTATGATCCTTGAAGATGATTTGAAGGAAAGAAGCATGGCATAACAGTGGACCGGATGAGAAATACTGATGCATCACTTTTTTGATAATGGACATGACTCATGAATGAAAGTGATGGATGATCTGTGCCCTATGACGCCAAAAGTTGAAGATTCCTCAATATCGAAATCCATGACATCAAGGGCAGGAATTCTTCATGAGTAGCTGGATTGCTCCTGCAGGACCCTGGTTGAGAGGGAGCCAGGTGGTAAGTTTCTTGCTTGGAAGAAACTTAAGCGTGCCCTTCCTGTGTTGAGAGGGAGTGACATATGTGATTCTCTATTGCATGTGTCATGCACTAGACCAGGACTAACAATCATAAGTCTTAATGAAGGCCATGTGAAGAGAATGGATAGACACATCATTTTGGTCTTCACCTAGAAGACAGAATGGATGATTGGGTAATCATTTGGCATTCGATACTCTTTGATAATGAGATAGGGGATTCAAGATAAGAGTATTAGTGGGCCAATATTCTTTTAGGGCTAGCTACCCAAGAGAAGAATAGTCCAAGAAGGTCATACTCTGGGAACACCTAGGTGGGGTATGTACCTTGGAGAGACAATTATTATGGTGTCTATTAGTCATGTGTCTCGCCAGCATTGTAGCCCATTGTCTTGTTTAGAGATGGAGCTATTAGTCAAGGCCTTGCACTAGGACAATGCCGGTTGATATGATGCTATACAGATGCGATTACCAATCTGATTCTTCTTATGAGATTATTCAGTTTTAAAGTGACCATGCACCTATATGAATACCTCCCTAGTTAAGAGGGAGTGTTGAAAAGTGTAACTAGGTTAGTCTTCATGTTGACTATGTAATTGTGTATTTATGTAAAGAAGAAGACAAATATAATAAAATGTATTTTTTTGTACTTGCTTCATGGGTTTCATGAGAAAGATTTACTATGTAGATAGAATTCTTCTTGATGTCATTAGGATTTATAAGATTCATTTTCATGTTAATAGAGTCATGTTACACTTGAAAGAAGACCTCCAAAAGACAAGACATGGTCATCCTCAAAGTCAGCCTCATTAAATATATATTTGACATGTTGGCTTACATAAATAGGACACATCCATTCAAGAAGTCATGTTGACTTATTTATGGAAGCCTAACCACTATAAATGGCAACCTTGGCTCAGTCTACAAACAGAGATTTTCAGATATCTTCTCTGAGATTTTCGATGACCCATCTCTGAGATTTTTCGGTGACAAGACAGAAGTATAGTTCAGTGCATCTCTAATTTCGGATGGGTATAATAGTGATGGAACTCGGATAATATACAACAAGAAGTTTCGGATGATGACTCGGGAAAAAAATATTGATTACAGTTTGGATTGTAGCACTGACTTTGGGAAACATTACAGTGACACTTTATTCAATGTCTCGGCATAATACATCAGTATATTTCGGTGAAATCTTCCAATGCTTGCTCAGTTAAGGAGTCATATTTGTCTCAAGTAGAATATCGTTGCTCGGTGTCACTTGGTGCTATTGTAACAATGATTGATGACATGTTCCAAAGATATGACCTCAGTTTGTGGAAGATCGAAGAAGTAGAAGAGCCTCAGTCCCAGCCTAGGATATATACAACGTGAAGGAAGGCCAGCAAAATCATGATATAGTTGTGGTGTTGTTCAGTGCAAATATGATGTTTAGTAATACGTCTCAATATCAGATTGTTGCATGGTGCAATCAAGGAGGATGAATGTGTCTTGGTCTAGGAGAGGCAATTTAGGTCAAGTTTTTGGTCATGGTCGTTATTCTCATCAAGTGAAGAATATATAAGAAGATATTTGCAGGTTTTCCCGTCAAGAGGAGGGGTTTAAGCCCTGGCTTGGAGCCTAACTAATTTGTCGCTGATATTATTGTTTTGATGGTTGTTTGATGTATTGAACGTAATCATAATGATGAACAAATATAATAAGGAAAGAAGTAACACAAACAACTATCATATAAGGGAATTTGTATTAACTTTTTCCCTGCGTAATTCTCAACAAGAAATCCGTGCAAAGGCGCGCTTATCAAAGAAAACTATGCGCAAAAGTGCATTTTTCCAATGTTCTGGGTGCACAATTGGATTTTTCCTCTTGACCTTAGATAATTTTTAAAATTTTTAGATCCTCTAATGTGTCTCAACCATGTAAATCCTTTTGTCTGACATTTATTAATTTCATATTTGCTTGTCTGATTTTCCAGTGATAACAC